>JAAAKE020144214.1:0-13208 GCA_010014785.2 Anisolabis maritima | reverse complement strand
GACGGGAGGGCGGAAATATAAATATTTTCATAACTTCTTTTGTCGACTGAATTCAAGGATGAACCCAGAGAATTTCTTAACAAAAAGCCGCATTCTACAATAGATCGTTCCAAGTGAGGTTCCTAAGGCCGAAAAGTTCATATCTTAAAAGAATATTCATCCCAAGTTACTGAGCACTTCCTCTGATTCATAAATAAAATCATAATTTTGTCATTTTTTTTTTAAAGTCTCTTTGGCATCTGTGGTCATATAGACGTTTAAACGATTCATATATATACGTTCGTATATTTATAACGATACAAATTATCCAGGCATATTTATATACATCAATTGGTATTCAATTGTTTTGTATATTTTTTATCATCATATTATAATTAAAATATAATAATGTGAAGTAATATATTGTTTAGGGAGTAGTTCAGGGGAACCTAAGTGAGAAAAATAAAAGGTCTTTTGTGAAAAAATTTTATTTTTTAACGATCTTGTCAACTGGTTTTGGCTGGAGTTCTAGCTGTCTATATTTATCCAAATCAATTGGTAGCCTATATAATTTAAATAAATTTCATCGCTCAGGACGGGAAACGAACCATTGACTCTTAGCTCACAGCACCTCTGACCGATGGCCACAATATTTTATATTGTTTATTTTAATTTAATATTACCTACATTGCTAGTGTTATACACTATATCAATAATTATTTGTTTTTAAGGTGGATTGTGGAGTTTAACTCTGGCCTAAATAAATAAATATTTTTTTACTTTCTTCTTCTTCTTCTTCTTTTTGCTTTTTCTTATACTTTTTTTTCCACATTTTTGTAGGATCGTCTCACAATTACAAATTTCACAATATCAGCTTTCAAATCTTTTAAAACTCATTTAGATATTATATTATATAGTTCATTACATTTTGTACTGTTTAGGCTTTCCCCCACCATGCATTCTCAAAATTGACCGAATTGAAAAAGAACGTTTATACATGGTGACCTTGATATAGAATAACTGAAGGTCACTGATTAATCTTTATTCCCAGAGCTATTGAATCATGTTATTTTAATTGTAAATTATTAAGCCTTATTATTTGACCATTTATCGCCTACATTATACTGTTGTGAATTTAAAGACATAGTTACCTAAAAAAAAGAAGCACTTTTCCACTTTTAATGAATTTAATTTAATCTAAAGTCATTTTCATAACTTATTTTTCTTTTTGTTTTGATAAATGTGAAATTTTGTTTCCCTCGCTCCGTCTCTTTTCTGAATCAGATTCATTCATTTAATAATATATTATAGTTTCCATAAAAACTCTTTCAAATTTCATTTAAAGTTTGTAATAAATTTCAATAAATCTTTTTACAACTTTAACTTTTTATTTTGTTATATATTAAAGCGACGAAAATAAAGAATGCATTAAATATGTCAAAGCGTAAATGGAGTGGGGGTATGGAAGAATATTTTCTCTGTTTGAGAATAGACTAAGCTAAGTCCCTTCTGCAGGGGGAGTTTTCCGCCATAAATTAAAAATTAATCTTTAACGTTAATTAAATTAAATTTATAAAAAATTTCCTTTTTGTTTTTTTAGTTTAAATATCTATTACTATTATTTTATATTTATTTAATTTGTTATAATAATATATAAATTTATCAAAGTAACGTATCAAAGATGTTTACTTACTATATATGGCTCTTAAGAAAAATAAAATGAAATAAAAAGTGATAAATTATTTGATAATATTTGTTTTAATGATAAGGATGAATTAGATGAGATGATAAGTCACCAAAGTTTACAAAAAAAAAAATAATAATAACAATGAGCAAGAGCCAGTGAATGGAAAAAATGAGTGAGTCTTATTAGAGGGGTGTTCAGGCGTTGGCGATGACGATGTCACAGTGTTTGTGATGTCTGCCGTTGCTTGACCCCGGGTTTCGACGTGGAGTCGTTTTGATGCAGGCGTCGAGATGCCCGACGGACAATATTAGTGTCCACAATCGTGGTGTGCGTACCGAGGAACAATGCCAGGTGGAGCCAAGGCTTGAGAAGTGTCAGAGAATCAATCCAATACGTCGCAGGTGGTGTAGAGATAGAATCCAGAGAGTAGATTAGTAGAGCGCCGAATGAAAAAAAAAGGGTTGTCGAGGTCCAGAAAAAATAGGAATACTCCGAGTCAGAGTACGTTGGGGGAGTGTAAAAAGAGAAGAGAAAGAAAAAGAGCGCACAATGTAGACAAATATCAGACTCGCATATATTAAACATCAAAAGATGGAATATGAATCCTCTTCCCAAGGCCGAAATATGTTGTGTTGTTCAATTTTATTTATTCAATAAAATGTAATCAACAACACGAGATTCGACAAGTAAATCCTCTTAGGAGTAACCTTTGGACTTTATTTAAATTTCCTTCCCAGAGCTGTGCAGCCGGAATCGAGGCAGTTAATATATGCCATTTAGCGCGCCCTTTTGTAACCAACAGACCTGCGCTCTGTAATGTCGTGTAACCAATTGAAGCTGTCCTATTAATTTTCGTTGGTTAGAAAAAAGCGTGCTGTGCTGTGTCTCCTCAGAGACGTCTCAATATGGACTTAGCATGGCAGAAAATATTTTTATTTGTATTAACATAAAAATAAATAGTAGTTATCACATTGGGAATTTGATGAATAAAAAAAAAAGGTGGCTTTATTAGTCAGAAGAGAAGGTTTCAGGAAGGAGTAAGAATATAGAGCGTTTCGGCTTTAAAATGAATCTAACAAAATAAAGCCAAAAGGTCTCTACTTCCACCTTCTTTGGTTGAAATTTCTTGGTTAGATTAGTAGTTTTGATTAGGAGTTCCTTAAAATAATTTACCCCCCCCCCCCAGCTCCTTCTTAGAAAAATCAGCTTTGATTTAGAATTTTTTGGAAATTTATGCCGGACATTGTTGTTCCGACTTCTATTCTAGTTCTGTCTCTTTCTTCTTTTACCTTCTTTGATTTGATATCTTCCAACACTCATCCATTTATTTTAGCTGAAATTTACATAGCCACTCTTTCCCTCTTAATTATTATACTTTTAAAATAGTTATTTCTCTTAATTTAAATAGCTATTACTCGTAAATCCATTAATAAAATAGAAAGCATTTCTCTCTCTCTCTCTCCTCTTGTTTCTCTGGCTAGATTTATTATCATCTATCTACACTTTTTAATAAATAACTTGATAAATCATATGAAAATTGAATTAAAATTTACTTGAACAAACTAATAAAGATTTCATTAAACTAAAGTTAAAAGTTTTTTTATTAAACAAAAATTAATTTAGCTTTTTTGGAAAGAAGCCAACTAAAAAAGGAGGCATTTAGCAAAAAGAAAAGGGAGAAAAAAATTCTAATATGAAATTTAAATAGAGTAGGTCTTTGCAAATAGAGCGTACGAATTTTAAATAAAATTCATTCATTTCTCTTTTAAACTCTAGGCCTATATTCAAGTTAAATAAATATAGGGGGATTTTAATAAAATATAATTACGCTAACAAGAATTTAATTCCTCTTTAAATATCATTAAAGTTTATATATTTATTCGCCTTTGATGTTAACAAATTAATTATTTATTCAGCCCTTTCTCCCTATATTATTTGATAATTTTTTTTTTTTTTAATTTCCTACAGAACAAATCAAATAAAAGTGAACTAATTAAATGAGATTAAACATTTGGAAACAGTGCGTTTATTGTGCAATTGTAAAGAGGGCCATTAATTTGGTCATTAAATGAACAAAACATAAGAGCATGTTGCTTGGGAGCAATATGAAGGTTTTGCTGGCGTTATTGGGACGAGACCCAAACTCAGGACCTCCAAACTTTTCTGGGCATATGGCGCTCCACCACCACTTTAATCAACAATCATGAAGCTTTTATCAGATCTTATGATAAAAGCTAGTCAGAAAATATAAAATCTTATGCTCAACAATGCTACTAAAAAAGGGGTTCAACATCTAGGCTACACTAACACTCTTACTTTGAACATTTCGCCAAAATGGGTTAAAAGGCGCAATCTAGAATCTATTCTCAGAGCATTGATAACAAATAAATAATTCAAATGAAAAATTTGATAAAATCTAAATAATCGATCTAATACACATATAGATTGTGTTCTGTGAAAAATGATAAAATTACATGGTAAGTGGAAATGAATTAGCAGAAAAAAAACGCAAATTGATTGTTATACTTTCTCTTACAATGGTGTTAGGTTTTGAGATGTTTTAACAAATTACTAAGAGTCACTATAAAACTGGGAATATGGTGTGTAGTTATTTGGAAAAAGAAATTTCAATTATAAAATTGTTATAAGTATGGTATATTTTAGAGAGTCATGATATAAAATATGACTGAACTGACTGAATATGAGCGAAAAAAGAGAACCACTGGACTACATGACTTGCAAAGCTCATGTATACGGTAGAGCCTTGTTAAAATTTAAATTGCTTTCTTGAGGAACTCTTGTAATCTACACTAAATATAGAGACCTAAAGGCGAATTAAATTGTGGAGGAGTTGGATATATCATATATATATACATTTTTACTTTATATAATAAACAAACTACTCTAGAAAGAAGAGAAAGGAGAAAGATTTGGGTAAAAATCCAATTTCTTCCTTTCTCTAAAATCATTATTTTTCTTCTTCCTTATCTTATTTCCGCTTTTTTTTTTTTTAAATTCTTCTTCGGCATATCTGTTCATATTTATTTAAATTGATATAATTTTATTGCTCAAGATGGGAAGCGAACCCCTGCTCCTTAGATCACTAGCAAGGCCTCTCTCTCTACCACTGTTCCAAGGGACAGGGGCCATTTCATCCAAAGAGAAAAACCTAATTCCAGACTAATTAGAAAATTTACTTGGTTCACCATAAGTTGTAAATGGTTGTCACGAATTTATATCTTTTATTATAGAGATTTTTGTTTTTTCATTTAAGGAATTTGATTGAATGAAAGATAATTATTTCCAATTATAATGCATGCATACTCCTATATAAATTCATCAATTCAGAAAGTAATGACTAAAATTAGATTTTGTGTTTCATTGAATTGATTTATTATTCTGAATAAAACAAATAACTTTCAAGATATCAAAGCGCAGATGGATTTTTTTAGATTCATAGATATATCGTACCCTTTGTAGATAAAATAATAGATATAGATATTTTTGAAAAATTAATTAACTTTTTATTTTTATAAAGGAAAACGATTAAATATTTTTGAATTGAAAAATATAAAATATGATTATTTTTAATTTTTCCAAAGAGACATTAATGGTCAGATGAATAGAAGTTCAAATTGAGCGAAGTTTTTGTTTATCCAAAGGGAGGTGGTATAAATGTGGAGTGAGCGATCGCTTTTTATTTTTTTTTTATTTTTACTCTATTCAATGTACGGATTTGAAACTGACAAAAGTCACCCGATGTCGGTTTTATAAATTCTCTTTTATCCCGATTGGTTCACGTGACCTTCCCTCTTCTTTCCATTCACTCACTCAGTCAGTTAAATTTGAATATTTTTCTTTGATAGTTTAAATTGAATTTTATCAAAGTGTCACCATATCATCGGATAAAAAATTCTAAGATATATTCTAAATAAGATTTAGGATAACCTCTATATTCCTGTTGCAGAGCTGATCAAATTTTTATGACCCTGAGCTAGTTTTCTTACAACATTTGCGTACTACTAGCGAATAAAAATATTTATATACATCTATATAATTCAAAATTTATTAAATAAAATGAACAAAATTATCCGAGGTAAGGGAAATAGTGTGATGGGCTGGCTTCCCTTTTAAGGTTATCAATAGGAATTAAAAATATTTTTAACATTCATGATTTGTATCTTTAATAAATATATGGTGTATCATTTATGCCGAAGAGACAAAAAAAAAAACAAATTTATATATTGCTCCCCTGGCAAAGGGTTCCATAAGATAGCTAAAATCCAAAATTGAGGATCCACTCTATTTTGAAGTTGGAAATGATTAATACATCCTAAAGATCATTATTTCTATTATATTATATGTACCGCCAATTTATTCCAAGTCATTAGATTTGTTTAAGAAAAAATCGAAAAAACTAAAAAGAACCCATCAGTAAAGTGTGGCCCAAACAATTTTTGTTTATAAGGGTTAACAAATTTCAAAGATAAACTAATAAATAATTGACATATGAATTTTAATTAAAATTGTTAGAGCAAATTTTGAGAAAATCGGAAAAAAAATAAAACTAAAAAAGTACATCAGTAAAGTACTAGTACACTTTGGTTGATTTTATTCAAGAGGTGCATGCAACGAGAGTAGCTAGCTTAAATATAAAATTTCGCCTTGTACGTTTTTTCGTTTTTGATATATCTTGTGATCACACTTAGCTCATGACCGAAGGGCTGGGGATCTCCGGATTGTATATATAAATTTATTATATTGGTCTCTGATAGTTGAGGACCAATGAGATCCTTAATGTATGAATTCGAATTAATTAAACATTGGTTACAATCACTTCTAAAATGGCTTGAGAAGCCATAAGAAACCTTGGCGCCTCATTGCTCTCTCTCCTGCTCCATGTCTTTTGGAAGAGCTCTCCTTGATTAAGATTTAAATATTTTCTCTACTTGTATATTTTCTTTTTAGAATTCAAACAACAAAGCCTCCTTTGTTTGAGCCGAGGGAAATAAATTCTTATTAACTCAATCTTTATATTTAAATTGCCTCTAATAAATTAAATGCAAAGTGGGTGGACCTGTGCAATTGCATACGTATTGAACAAGGGTCAGGACATGCCCATTTACGCATTCGAAATTTCAATCCTTCAGGAACTGATATGGCTTTAATTGAATTCCCTTTCTCCTCTCTTTTGGTCTATTGGGCGAACAACGAAAACTCAATTTAATCCCAGACATTGGCTCAAGTCAGCCCAAGATAATTGACCTCTCTCTCTTAAATACAAAAATCTGGTGTGACTCACATCACACAACTTTCTCTTCCCTAAGGTAAGGAAACCTGTGTGATATGCTGTCACACCTGATTTTTGATGTCGAGCCCCCTAGTTCAATGTACAGCCAACTTGAATTTATTTTGTTTAATAAATGAGAATTTCATATTACTCACACTTTGTTTTCCGAAAGATGATTGGCCAGTCGGCATGCGCAAGCAAGGTGCGCGTGGGACATCATATAAAATAAGGGCTCACACACTATTTTGAGATAGAAAATAATTAATTAATACATCTTAAAAATTATCTAATTTATTATATATACAGCTAATTTAATCAAAATCTTTTGAATAGTTTAAGGCAAATTCACAAAAAACCTAAAAACGTAGAAGAGTAAAGAGGGCCCCAGACAATTTTGGGAAAATAAGGATTAATACATTTCAAAGATCATATAATAAATAATTGTTTTATGAATTTTAATCAAAATCGTTAATTTTGAGAAAATCGAAAAAAGTAAAAAAGTACATCAGTAAAGTACTAGAACTCTTTGGTCGATTTCATTCAAAAGGTTCGAGGTGCTTGCGACGAGAGTAGCTAGCTTAAATATAAAATTTCAGCCTTAAAAGTTTTTGAGAAATCTTGTTCACACACACATACAGACCATTTGTTTTTTTAGACTCAGAAAAATGTATTTCCGTTGAAACCTTGACATCGATTTTTTTTTTGCGATCGCAATACTTTCTCACCAAATATAATATTTCATATGAACAAACATTAACGATAATTCTCAAAATGATGAGCCTTGTGTTCCTTGTAAGCTTTATAACTGTCCTCAACATATTAATAATATATTAATATTTAGCACCATTCTCAATTAACTTTTAGTGGACATTGTTAATATGTTGTCTTTTATAATAATACCACGCAGATCCATCGTTTTAACAAAAACAGTAGTAAATATTTTGCAAAAGGAACGATTATAATTTTAAAAGTCAATATGGCTTTACAGTATGAGCAAAGCCATCTGGATTGAAAATATCTATATTATCTAAGAATGTAAATGTAGCAAATAGAAAACAAATATTGTAGCAAAATTGTATTCGGAAAATGACTTTTGGGTTACACTATATATATTATATATATAAATAAATAAACTATGATGATATTTTTAAGCTAAAATCTTTATTCCCTTAAGGAAAATCTTTTTATTATAAAAAAAAAATAATTAATTTACATTCTCTATTCAGTGAGTTGAGATAGAGATTTTTAAGCACACAAATTTTTTCTATCTTTTGATTTACTAAAGAAAAAAAGGAGAGAAATTATTCATTACAAGAAATAAAAAAATCACTTTCCATATTTATTTATTTCTTCAAAAAGAGATAAAGCAATTTAGGATGTAGGTAGGAAAATTCTAACGAAATGTAAAGATAGATGAAATTCAATAGAATACATAGCTATAATTAATTGAGTTGGAGAGAGACAATAAATGCCAGCTGTTCTTGTTTAAGGTTCAATTTCCAAAGCATTCAAGAGAAATGATCAAAGGGAAAAAGGAACGAATTGAATCAGGTCGTTAAGAATAAGAAGAACGAACATCTGGCTTTCCAAGAGCAAATTTTTAATGAAAATCAATACAAAATTTAGAAATTATTTTTCAATTTTTCATTAAATTTTTTTTAAGCTTTTATAGCGTAGCACGATATATGTAATATTGATATATGAGTTCTCATTGCAACACACGGGTTAAATCATAGCGCTATAGTTTTCTTTGGATTTTTAATAGGCTACATGAATCTTTTCTAAATCCAAACCAATAATAGAACGTAACAACTTTTTTTTCAAGTCTTTCGACATCTGAGACCATTTAGACTCCTTCCTTATTTATTTATATTAACTGTTAGCCAATAACGAAGCACTGATCTTTAGAACGTGAGGCGAAACATCTCTACCTCTACCCCAAGGGAGCGTATGATTTATGATTAAATATTAAAACAAACACACAGAAAAAATTAGGGAACCATTTTCCCTAAATATTAGAAAATATTAATTTTAATTTCGCTAAGATATTTCCCTTAAACTCATAAAAATGAGGTACTCACGGGAGTCGAACCCACAAAAGAATACCTTAGTACATAACATATTTTTTTTATATTTATTAACTTTTGAAAATATATCTCAAAATTATACACCGCTTTACAAGATTTATTGTCATCCTTACTGAATGTATATGTATATGTTGGAAAGTTATATAGCCTAATTGAAATAAATTCCTTTAAATATTTAAATCCATAGGCACTTAGGTCATCTGATTGTTAGGGTTTATTTATGTTTCAATTCATAACATTTAAACCATGCTGCACAAAAATAAATTCACTGGTGCATGTCAAAAAGGCACTAGTGTAAATGAAAACAATCTGTGACGGTCACACACCTTAGGTGAGAGAAAGGTGTGTGATGTGCGGCTGTCACATCAGATTTTTTGCGTCATACTTCCTAGATACCCGGTTTACAATTTTATATTGCCTTTTATTTTGGTGGGCACTTAGCTTAATTATAAAGTTTCAGCCTCGAGCGTTTTTACTTTTTCGTTTTTGAGAAATCTTGTTCACAGACACTGGCAGATACAGACCATTTTGCGAGCTGGATTTTTTTAGACTCAAAACGAATATTTCCGTTGAAATCTTGACATCGATCATTTTTGCAATCGTAATTCTTTCGCTATACCATAAATTACATTGATAGCTAAGAGAATGTAAAAAGGGGGCGCTTTTTTGAAAAAAATAGTTTGAGAAATACTAGCTTACGAAATTATCTTATTCATATTCATTAAAACATGAGCTATAATTTGAATAACTTTTTTGTTATGTTGAGAACTAAACCAAACCAACTCATCGTGGCTACAAAACAATCTCTTTCCTCTATTCTGGAATGTTGAACAGCAAGTGATATTAATGTATAACTTTTGCACAGAGAAGCGCAGTTCTTCCTGTATAAGGATCATGTGATTCAATGGAAATACACCATTGCTTTCAAGTAGTCTCTAAAGCAAATTTAGAAAAGCATTCTGGATCGTTTCGAGCAAGTGGGCGTATTTCCATTTAATTATAATACCTTATCCTAATCCTCTTCTTCTTTGTAATCTCCCAGACATTAAATTTGCTTCAAAACCTATGTATTCTTGGAATAGTAAACAAGTCAAGGCTCTTTATCCAAAGACAGTGTTCCTCCTGCTAAATCTGTTCTTTCTTCTATTTACTATGCAGAGTGAATGTCCTAACAAACAAACATTTAACCTTAAATTTGTACTTTAAAATACAAAAATAAATGAACTTTAAAAAGTTTTATAATGAATTAATATAGCTCAAAAATGAAAATAATATTTAATTGACCTTGAAAAAATATAAAATTAAGTAAAATAAAGAAATTGTTCAAAAATAACAATAACAAAACACAAGAAGCCAGTCTCAGGGTCAATGTTAAAAACAGGTATCAATATATATAGATTACTCACTATTCCCCAAGATTGAAAATATTTTTTGTGTTAAACCAATAAACTGCTGACACTCACCTGATAACTGAATGTCTGAAAAATGGCAGATTGAGATATTCCAGTTTACAAAAGTCATTTTAAATAAATTCTGAACACTTTGGGAATGTAGTGGAGAGAAAAACACAAAAATATTAGGTTTTCTTATATAAAATTAAAAAAAAAAAAATCGATCACCTTTCAATTAGTGGGTGCAGGTTGGTCGTTCAGATGAGAGTGAAAAAATTTCAATCAACTTTTTCTCAGATCTATTAAGAATTTTTTTAAGTCGAAATTTCAGTCTTAACTCCAAAATTCAAGTCATCGATACACACATCTCTTGTTTATCCCAATAGTTTCGTTATCCTTTATAAATTGATTAATTCATATATACGAGAAAACATAAAATGATTTTTTATTGCTCCATTCTATTCGCTCATTAATATTAATAATTCAATCAAATCGATCGATCCACGCGTTCAGATGACTAAAATTAATTTTCCCATTTCGTATAATCCGTTTTCCAATTTGCTTTTAAATTTTCTCTTTAATCACCTCTCTTGAATTTAGTATTTAATCATTGCAAAAAGCAACACGTATTTTTTTCATTTTTTAATTCCTCGATTTATCACTTCCCTCTGTGGCTCAAATTATGATTCTAGCCTTGATTTATATATACGATTCATGTCTGCTTTAGAAAAAAAAAGTTGTTTGCATTTGTTTAAAATATCAAAAAGAAAATCAAGAATTTGACAAAAAAACAAAAAAGCAGATCAATAATTCTATTTTAATACTTTTTATTTGGCCACAAATATTGTTTTAGAAATCTTTAGTTTCACACACCCATGAATCCTAAAAAACATGATATAGGTGGCTTGTATCTAATGGAAGAAGAGGGAAGTCACAGATTTTTGAAAAAATCGGGAGTGGCAAATCCTCGACTTTCTCGTTTATATATAGGTAAAATACATTTACTAAATATATTAACATCGAAATTATGTCTTTATTTGACGCGTCTCAGTGAAGTCATATTTGAGTCATCACAATTTTTAGAAATTTTAGAAAAGTACCAACCACCAACAAAGAGTACTCGAGTTATCGTGATAACGAACATACACAAAGACAATTCGAAATTTGGACTCAGTGAGGTCAAGAACAATCAAAATCTCGAGATCGAATTTTTGGACAATTATAATACTTTCCCTATACTACATAGTAACTACTCTTGTAAATTCAAGAAAAGAAGACATGATAAAATGAATACTCATCTAATTTATATTTTATATTAGAAAAATAGATTTCATCTAAAAATATAACAATTAAAAGAAATCAATCAAATAATTTTCGAAAATGGTATATTTTGCTCTCTCTCAAAATTGGGTAGGTAAGATAAAATATCTAGATGAATTGCCTCAGTGACGATGCTAGAAAGGGGAGAGAACGGGACATCGCCCTCCCTACTTAGTCAAACTAAAACCTAAAAAATTTATTTATTTTTTTGTTTTTTACAAAAAAAGAACAAGACAAAAAAATTTAGCAAATAAATTTTATTTTTTTTATTACATTGTAAAGGCCTAAATATTTTCTGTAATTGTACCTTTTCTATTTTTTTTTTTTTTTTGTTAAAAACAAGAATTGAAAATGGGCTTCAAAATGCAAAATATTTGTATAAATGAGCTCATATTTCTCATGACAAAAATGGTTCTCAGAAAGAGGAGGTAAAACTTGCCCAAGTATTTGTTCTCATAGTGGACAAAGATAAAGACAAAGAACATGTAAATAAAATAAAGATTTCTTTAGAAGACTTAGATGCATTATCGCTTCTACAATCCATAATAGAAATACTTTCTATTAATTTGCAGAAATGCACTGTTCAAATCTATAACAGGACAAATATTTAGGGTGTACAAATTTGTGTTCAAGGGTCACAGGCATGACAAATCATGTGCTGCCAGGCAATGAATATTATTGGGATAATCGCATTCTTCATGTTAACAATAAAAAAGGAAAGCTTTGGCATTAATGAGGCAGCTCGACTCTTACTCCAAAGTGATTTCAACTTTATTTATTTACTTTGCCTCATTTGCTTAAACTTACAAAATCAGTTTCCAATTTATTACAAAAGAAAAATTCAAACATAGCTAAACTTAGTATAATATAATAAAAACTTTAAGCGATCAGCTGCATATTATGAGAGGTGGAAGGAGGCGTTTTGTATAGAAGTTTATAAAGAAACGACTTCTATTTGTAAAGAAAACGGAAGAGATACAAGAAAAAAAGAAAGGAGAGCTACTGAAAAAATTCTCTTGAAAAGAGTAAGAGAAGAAAATGAAGAGGGGATAAAATAGGAATTTCGAACCAATTTGTTTTTGATTTTAATGGATCGAATCCTGAATGAGCCACAATAACTTATTTTTTTTTACCATCAGTGTACTAAGGGGAATCAGGTTTTTCTTCCCGATTCGGAATTGTTTCTCAGTTTCAAATTAGCTTAACATTTGTGCTTATATTAGAGTCAATGCTAATGCTCCAAAGGACTTCCACCCAATCTCAAGATACAAAGAAAATGCAAACTGTATTAAATTTATTTACCAATAGTTCGTAACGATTCTGGGGTGGGCGGTACCTCAAGCTGGGGCACTGCCGTTTCCATCATCGGAGGGTTTCTCAGGGAGAGTAGATCTGTCGCTGTAAAATTGCTCCACCAATGAAATGAATCGCGGCTCGATTAGTCGCTTTACAAT
>JAAAKE020144203.1:0-13209 GCA_010014785.2 Anisolabis maritima | reverse complement strand
TGATGAAATGGGCAGGAATAAATTCTTTCCGAACGTCTCACTATCCATATTCAGAAGAAATGATGGAAATGGCTGATTGACATGGCATCATCGTCATCGACGAGTGTCCTAGTGTCAACACTGAATTAGTTTTTTTCATTTTTTTTTTTTTTATTGCCATGAGGGCTGCTAGCCACTTGCTATACAAGCCTTTCTTCATTGGGATCACATACATTTTTCAATCTCAAAATTAGACTACATTGGAGTTATTCCCGGAAGGAATGAGAGACGAAAGGCTATAGGCGGAGCCAGCATCTATAAAGATCAAATTAAAGGGGTAGAAAGGGGAAATAACGAGTGCGAGATAATCTCAGATTGTAATTAGATGAGAAAATCTTGGTGCGGGAAACTTTGTTGACAGTTTTTGACTGAGGTTTCTAAGTTTCCAAGAATGCTTCTATTGTAAATATATGACAGGAGGTAACTGACTCTATAGATGATAAGAATAAATGGTGATGCAAAATAGGTTTCGGACTGAATGAAGCCTTTGGTCCTCCATTTTGAAATCTCTAATTTATGCTATATAATATCTGATTATTTGTTCTAATTTATATTTTATGCTAATAAAAAGATCACAAATCCGAATGGTGACAAATTAATATTGTTATATTGAATAATTGCTAAGGTATCATCCTTTATTTCATTTCACCCCATTTTTTAATTTAATTTAATTTAATAATAATAATCTAACAATTCGCTCTACAGAATTGCTTCCATTTATAGTGTGAAAGGGAAAAAAATAGAAAAAGGAAGACAAAAAAAATACATTTACGTACCAAACCAAAATTCCACCAAAGCTAAAGTTGTCTATTAAACTGAGCGTAAATAGACAATTTTTAAGAATTCACACTAATATAATTTGATTTTTTTTCAGCTTATTCTCCTCAGCCCTTTTAGAGCAGCATAAGCAATCCCTACAAGAACTCATAACGCGTGACAGGAATCGGCCGAGTGTGATTTTATGGTCAATAGCCAACGAGCCTCGTGTCTCTAAAACTGAATCTGCTCCTTATTTCGAGTAAATGTTTTTGATACCTTCAAAATATATACATGAATGACTAAGATCTACTAACCAACTCTGAACACCAAACATAATCAATTATTTTTTCCATTCATATAAAGTCTATAAAATTTTGGAAATAATCAGACAGCGAGATTCATTTTTTCTCCCTACTAACTATTAAATATAAAGTATTCAATGATTTTGCTTTCATATAAAAATTAATAATTTCTATATATAAGTTATAGATGGTTATAGAAAATTTTTGTGTCATTTTACCTTTTTTATTTCTTCCTCTCTAATAACCGAAGAGATAGGTTTTTTATTCTTTCTTAGTTATTATTAAATCTCTTCTCCTCCTTTACTGAGATATCGTTTTAAAAATTCCTAATTTCCCAACTATGT
Source organism: Anisolabis maritima (assembly GCA_010014785.2). Lineage (NCBI taxonomy): Eukaryota > Metazoa > Arthropoda > Insecta > Dermaptera > Anisolabididae > Anisolabis > Anisolabis maritima. The sequence continues at coordinate 11,765 of JAAAKE020144203.1, read as the reverse complement.
ATCTCAAATAACGTTAAGCGAAGGCCAAAGGGTTCCGAGTTTAAATCTTATATTTTAAATTTTGATATATGACACTGTATAAATCTAATTTGTTATTCTTTTATAAAGAAATTTTTAAAAGCTTGGGAGACCAGGGTGGGCTAGAAGAGTCGCCTCAGGCGAGCGAGCTTTCAACTGATTCTGTAATTCTAAAAATGTTAAAAAAAAAAAATTTAATCATCAGAATTTTCCATGCATCCAAGCAGGGTCGTAGCCAGGAAGGTTCTAACTTTCCCCCTCAAAATCTCTTTAAAAAAAATTAGAAAATACATATTTATAAATAAAAATATATTTGAGAGGAAAATAGACTGTTAAATAAAATTTTAAACGCTGTTAAGAAATTATCAAAAAATATTTATTTTATATTTATTTTAAACTAGAGCTACGTATGATTTATTATTAAGATCTCCTTTTCAAATAGATATATATTCATATTTTTTTTTTGTATTTATTATTTGATAACAACGGTTTGAATATCAATAATAATAATAATAAAACTAATTGCAAAACTAATGGAGCTATATTTAATGATTTTTAATACGTTTTGTTATATATTTATTTTTATAATTTTTAGAAAAATAGCAGAATTTGTAAAGAGTTTGGACTCGAGTCGAGCAATCAATCACTGCTGCCATTCTAGTCAGTGATGATAAAATCATAAGTAATAAAACTATTAATAAATTAGTTTGTTACCCTCTAATAACAATATCTCATATTCATTATTTCATTTCCAGGGTCAATTCTTAGATGTTTATGGATTTAACAGGTAAACACAAAAAGTCTGAAACCACTTACTTTAGGAAGAATAAATGAATTTAATCTCAAATATCAGTATCAATTAGAGTAATTACCACAAGGCTTTGGTTTTCAATAATGCAAATATCTATTCTAATTATTTTGATTATACATCAAATGGCCTTGAATTTTTCGGAATCAGGTGTATAATTTCAACAATTCATAAGGAGGAGAGGAAAACATCCTTGAAAGGGAGGTGAGCAACCAAAATATATTCGGATATCAAACTTCGGTTCATTTGTTGATCGATACATTAAATGAGTGTGAAATGTGTGGCCTCACAAAAAAAAAGACATTCTCTAGTAAAAATTTTGCCTGCCAAATCAAGAACCTCCATAATCTCATACTTTTCCATAAAAACTTTTAAAATTACAAAGAATAAAGAACTTGATGAAGTCATTTTTGATACGATCCTTTCTTAGCATAAAATATACTAATTATATATACATTTATTAAACCTACAAATGTGTCAGATCATTTTGCCCCACTCTGTATATATATATTTATTCATATAATTCCTGGTATACTGATGGTGGGAGATTGGAGGTTATAAAACAAAATATAGAAAACGATATTGAGACTTTTACAAGAAATATAATAAACCTCTTCTTATGACTGAATATGGAGCGGATACCTGGCCTGGGCAGCATTCGGTAAAAAAAATCTCTAGAATATTTGAATATAAAGAACTTAATTTATATCGCCTTCTAAAGGTTTTTGGTATTTGACGGGGATTAAGTGAATAATGATATTATTTTAATATAAATATCTTTTCTATTAGAATAATATAAGATCCATGTTATAAAGGATTGAATTTTTTTAGCTTCCTGAATCGATGTGGTCTGAAGAATATCAGATGAAACTTCTCAGTGAACATTTCAAAGCGTTTGATTCCGCTAAAGGATACTTCGTTGGGGAAATGATTTGGACATTTGCAGATTTCGCCACTGGCCAAGGTAATATTCATTTCTTCTTCCCTAGAAGCACTTCTTTAGATCAAAATAATCAGGGGAATATTGGGGGATGATGAAGCTAACCAATCAAAAAACAATAAAATTTGGTATTTTGCTATTAATACAAATTAGGACTAATTTTTTTGAAAAATTATATCCTAGAATCATAAGGCGGAGAGAGAAGAAAAATACGTTATTTAAATATTTATATCCGTTCTGCGAAGTCTAAAGATGCTCGCCATAACATCTTTAACCAATAACAAGGACGCTTCCTCACTTTACCTCTTTGAGAGAGAGAAGACAGCTCCAAAATCTCCCTGCTTTTCTAAACGTCCGGACGCAATTTAGATTAAAACAAAATTATATAACATTATTTACAGAAACAAAAATTTTCTTCTCGGCATTTCGAACTTTGGAAAATATTTTATTTATATTTATTATTTTCAAATTTAAATTAAAATTTTTTTTTTATTGAGGAAAACACTACTTTCATCTCTTGGACTACACATAATAATTTTGGTTTTAGAAATTAGAAATCTGTCACTCTAATCGAAAATTTATTTTGTATAAAAAACTCATAAATTGAAACAGAGATTTTCTTTGCAATGAAATTGCACAATTTTAATGATAATCTTTTGCCTTATAAATGGATTGATGTTTCTAGTCTCACTCGCGCTGGAGGAAACAAAAAAGGACTCTTTACCCGGCAACGGAGCCCGAAGAATGCAACTTTTTTGGTTCGCCGGAGATATCTCGAGTTGGCCAAGCAATTGAATGAAATCCCTCTTCCGAAAGATCTCTATCAATATTCTCCTGCAGAAGAATCATATAGTGATCATACGGAATTATAAAGTTTTTGCTCTCTAAAGATTAAAGTTGTTATTTTGAAATACTTGATTGATAATAAATTATAATTTATTTTATAGTTCACTCGTTAAATATAATTTAGAAATGTTTTTCAAGAAATGACTCTCCTTTATGTTCAGCTTCTCTCCAAGATCAATGCCCAATCCTTTTGACGAAGACAAATATTTTCTTCTTATTCTAAACTCATTATTCCTTATATCCTAAAGTCAATTTTTTTTCAGAAGAGTGAGTTTGAGGTTGAGAATTTAATTTTTTGATTAAAGTTGAAAATTAGGCTAGTATTTATTTTTTATAAATCATTTAAATTGATACAGGTGATATTAAAAATATGAAAGATAGTATAGGGGACAATTTTTTTATCTCACTAGCTCGCAATCTATTTGATTTCGAAAAAATGATATTACGGAATGTAAATTAAATTTTCTTTACAATATGATAATAGCCGTTTTTATTCTAAAACCAACTACTAAGGAGATATTGCGCGAAAACAAGAAAAGTCTTAAACCCTTTTTTCAAAATGGCAGCACCGCGAGGTGAAAACTTGGATTTTTATTTTTAATAGGGCCCCAACATCTCAAACGTATCCAAAATAACCACCAGGGCCGGAGGATGGCGCCACTCAACAAAGAAAATTCATTAATATCAATTTACATATTGACATGCATAGCCGAAAATAACAGAGTCATAGAGCCTATAAACAAGCTTGAAATTAACGAAAAATATTGAAAGTGCCTTTTCGTCCGATTAAAAATCGCTACTAGGCTGTCGCCGGTAAAAAAGGCTCTGATTACTTACTACACGACCTTTTGGAGAATAAAGCAATCTGCGAATATAAATACAAGAAAATATGGACTAAGAAGTTAAAAATGGAATTTCAAACAAAAACAAAAATAATATTCTAAAGACTTGAAATATAGGCGTTGGACTTGGAAAATTCTACTCACTCCATTATAAATAAAATAAAACGAAAAAATTGAAGAGTTTGAGCAAAAAAATTTATTTATTTTTAATGATTTACTAAAATCATAATGAGATTAAGCTTATATATTTTTAAAACTTTTATTAATTTCGAACATTTCTCTGATACCGGACCGAAGAAGGGATCGTGACAATGCCCCCCCATCCTTTGTTGGCAAAAGCCGCCTTTTTATTAAATTTATTATTTTAATTTTTTGTTTATTTTGTAAACACACGAACGAATTTATGCACCACATTGTATAATCTTTTTTGCTCATTTGACGATATTTTTATACATTTAGAAAAACCCTGTACATTTTACATTTGCAACATTTGTTTGGAATAGTTCTCCACGCCTCTCCATCAGTTCTTATTTAATTTCTATTTCGATGTCCATTAATTCTTCATTCATACATTGTTGTGTAGGCCACTATGGACTCAATTTTAATAAACGTTTTTTTATTTTCCTTTCACCAAAGAATACACTTTTTGAGAGGATTCATTGGAGATCCTTTAGGACATTTCCAAGCTCTCGCAAAATCTTTAGAGTTTGACAACGTTACTTGAACCCGAATAGGTGAAGGGCTGTGTTCATCCTCGCTCTCTAGATCCTTCTCCGACAACGGCATCGAACACCAGAGCTACAATAAAAAATATCACTCATAAAAGGAAATTCAATTTACCGACCAGCCGAATTATTATTTCTTTATTTATATCAAAAATCACATTGGCAAATCCGAGGAAGAATATCTGCTCCTCCGTAAAGAGCTCTAACCCGGGGAGCTTGGGTTCCGGGTTACTCGGCTGACGTTGATCTTGGAATGCCATAAATGCCTCTCGTAATCCCCCATTGTCGGCTATGTTTTCCGAGATGGTCAGATTGCCGTTGATCTATATAACATCGATCAGGAATTAATCAGAAATCACTTGGTCTAAAGGTGTTTTGAAAAATGACTTTCAGCGATATACAAGATAAGAGCTAAAAGTATTATTGATATAAGACCTACTTGTTTTTCATTATATTGATCTATAAAACAAGCGGCTTTTTCATTATAAACTCTCTCCATTATTTTACTCCACCATGGTACTTTCTTTCCATTTGCATCAAAATTTTTACCTAAAATAACAAATACCAGTATCATTCGTTTTGTTCGGGTAGTAAAACTACCCAGAGCTGTTTAAATTAATGGAAGAATGATTTAGAGAGTTTTAAGATACTTGCAACTTCTCTTCATAAATAAAAATAAAACAATACATTATAATACGAAACACTTTCTTTTGTCAATGTAACTATGGAGGGTCAGATTATAATACCGTTAAAGTTAGGGACGCGCTGGGGACAAAATCCACCTGCCATATATACATATGGTGAGGCATCCAAGCGGATTTTTGCAATGCTTAATTCTTATCCTCTATATTAATACCTGTTGTATCAAATCCATGTGTAAGTTCATGCCCAATAACTGATCCAAATCCTCCATAATTAAAAGATCTTAAAAAAAAAGTTTATTAACGATTTTAAATCAAAATATTAAATTAAATTAAAATAATATTAAATAGTTACCGAATCTCATTTAATAAAAAAGTTTCTCTTATTATAGCCAGAGGAATTTCTAAAAAAAAAAAAAAAAAAAAAAAAAAAAGAAATACATATATTTATTATTCATATTTTAGATGTCATTCTTCAATGGATAAGAGCAATGCATAAAGTTAAATCAGTATTTACGTAAATACAAATTCAACACTAGAGCAAAAACTATCTGACATAGTATTCCCCTCAAAAGTGTATCTTTTGTTTCGTCTTAACGCATAATTAGAAGACCTATATGAAATTCAAGATCATCAAATTTCATATTGTTTTACCTATTATTAAATTTATTATTTTTAGATTTCATGTAGGTTTCTAATTATCCATTAAAACAAAACAAAAGATACAGGTTATCCAATTACTTTTGAGGGGATAGTAGCCTGCATGTCTTATTTACAGCTGCTTATCTCTTTTATCTATCCAGTCGATAAAAACAAGTAGAATGAATCCTTAAATTACTAAATTATAAAAAATATTTTGTAAATCGTAAAAAAAAGAAAGCTGAAGCCAAGTGATAAAAGAAAAAATCAACACTCTGTGATAAAATAATTCAGAATTTAGAAGCACATGAGACGTATTAGGTAAGCTGTATCGTATTGCAATGCAAAAAACTATCTATCCTAATTCATGTAGAGTAACGCTTCCTGGCACGATATTTGTAGTGAGCCAAAAGTTGACTTTATCCATAGGAATTTATCGTAGGCGGATTTTTGCAATGCAGGCAGATCGGTTCCAAGATGCTCTTTTTCTCCCTACCCGTTTTAAATATGTATTTAATACAGCCATCATCAAAATTTAATATGTGATTTAAAGCAAATAGAGTGAGTGCAAACTCTCTAAAATATAAAATTAATTCCATGTTCCTCTAATATTTTTCTATTTAGCCAAACGGACGATCCAATCATATTCAAAATATCCCGAAAATCTCAGAAATTTATTTTAATCATATTGAAAGCTTAAATAATGAAAAAGCCGCTCGCCAACGTAGTTAGAAGTGTATGCGGTTCGGATTCCAGATAGTCGGATAAAAATTAGATACAAATTTAGACAATTGGTTTAAATAAATATGGCTGGATCTGTATATTTGATATAAATAAATTTAAAGTCAAAATCAGTCAGTACCTTCCATAAAAATTACAAAAAATCAGAAAATAAAATTGGGCCGCCCAAACGCAACAATAGTCTGGCTGATTTCAGTATTCCTGAAATTCCATTTTCCCTACACTAAAACTGAGAATCCTCTTCAATAAAATCTCTCCAACATTCAAATCAACGCTTCCCTAATTTAGCCACTTCTGTTTCTTTAAGAAAGAGGAAAGACCATGCCCATGACTCGTTCTATTTAGTCACCTCTAAGGAATCCCAAAAAAATGTAAACCTATTTTTTACTTTCTTTCATTAATTTAGACGTAAAAATTTTTATTTTTGCTTAGTAGCCGAATTAGGTAAAATTTATTTTTTTCCACTTATTTTTTAATATTTAAATTTTAAGGAACATGAAGATAAAAGTTCCAAAAGAAAAAAAATCGGGTTCATTTCTCGTTACTTTTTTTGCACTAACTTGTAGAGAATAAAAATAAAAGCATTTTTTTTAATTTTTTTTTTACTTACGAACAGTATTACCATTTTCCACATATCCCGCATTAATTTCTAAAAGATCAATATCGTCCCAGCTATGAATGCATTTCAAAAGTGGAAGAAAAATTTTTTTAAGAATAAAATAGTGAAAATAATAAAAAAAATTAAATTAATTTAGTCGAGCCGTTTTTCAGAGTTGAAGAGAAGTATTGAAATGGTCTCTCCCATAGACAAAAAAGAAAGAAAGATGGGAAATTGTCATTGTAAATTGGAGAGAAGGGCATCTTTTTCACTACATAGTTTTAGAATGGGAATAAGGTTTTTGGAATTTTGAAAACGGCCCGATTATAAGTGCGGCCAAAAAATGAAGATGAACATTATTTTTTATTGTATAGTTTTTCATAAGTTTTGTCACAATTATTTATTAAAAGGTTTAAAAAATTAAATTCTCTTTCAAAAAAAATCTTGTAATTTTTTTTAGAAGCTTAAACATAAGCTTAAAGTTACAGGACCAATTCTTTTGCGAGAATCGGACTGTAATTGGAGTAAATAAATTTTTATCTGATTCTCTGGGGATCCGAAACCACTTCCCTTGGTTTTTAAATTTAACAAATTGACAATCTCAACACTCTAGGTTGTTGGAGGGAGGTTATTAAAATAATAAATAATATTTGTATAACATACCCCCAGTCATACAACATACTCAAGTTCCTCGAATCCATAACATTTTTATAACTTAGAATTTTAACTAGCCTTAATACATAATTCCTTTTCATTCTTCTTCTGTCGTTTTATAGACAGACCGTCGAACTAACTTGTTTGAAGTTATTAGATTCGAATTTGCCTCTTATATTATGAACTAAGAATAGGTGTCATATTATGAACTAAGAATAAGTGGTCGTTTATTTTAGTAGCTATTGTGGCAATTTGCTTTGTTGTTTTTTTTATGATTAAAAAATTCTATGATTAATATTACAAATGATTCGTATAATAGTTCACAGTTTATTACAATATTTATAATTAGTTGATAGGTCTTCTAGGTATTTTTTTAAAAAGAAACTTGGAACTAGTTCCTCACAAGCCCAGTCTCCATTACCCCCACCCAAGAGACAAGAAAAATATGAGCTTTGATACAACGACAGCTCACAACTATTCTAAAGTATCGCATGGGATTTTTTATTACTGCATGTACTACATTTTTAATTGTTCTTGAAACAAAGCTATTGATTTTTTCGTTTAATCATTATGGAAAAAAAAACTTGAGCAAAAAACAAAAAAAAGCTTAATTACTTACTAACTTGATTATTCTCTTCTGCATACCAGGCATTGACTCCTAAAATATTCATTTGATCCCAGCTATGAACGCATTTAAAAGAGAATGAGAAAAATTTTATTTAATCTTCGGCATCAGAGGCCAAAACACTTTATTTTATTAATATTTCACTGGGGTGCTCTACTTCTAAATACAATTCCACATTCACTACACGTAATATATATTATTGTATTTTTATGACTTCCTAAGTGAAGTTTCCTTTGAAAAAAATATTTTGTCTAGGGTAGAAGAAGAGAACTAAAGAGTTTTTAGTAAAGAAAAGCCAAATAAATAAATTCGACTGAAAGATTAAAAAATCCCCTCCACTCTCCCCCTTGAATACCTCTGAATATACGCTTATTATATATATATATTCTGTTTTTTTAGCTCATTTTCTATAGGATATATGTTATTTAGTTAGTAATGAAATATTAATATATTTGCTTTTGAAGACATTTTAGAAAACCATAAATGATATTTTATTTATTTTTTAAAGACAAAACTTATAAAATACAATATACAATAAATCATTATTTTACCGAGCGACGTATTAGAAAGGGAGAGATAGCATGGCCGTTATGTTCGTGTTTGGTTACTGGAAGATACTCAAACCAAATGACTCTTGACGTTTTTGCACCAGAACGGACCACCTCTTGTTAATTTTTAGGAAGATTTAATAACTGCGCATACGCTCTCTAGCAACGACTTGCAAATCCCATCGGTAATTTGGGTTGTCCTACCTTCCAGCAACCAAATTATCATTTTGTAATTTGACATAAATTTCAAGATAAATAGGAATTAGAATTTGTAACACATATCTATTCTTTTATCCGGCTATAATTCAAAGCACATATTGTGACGCGTTTGACGCAACAAGCTCTTTTGTAACCAACGGAAGTTAACAGGAGAAGTTAAATTGGTAATACGACGCTACAAAGTTGTTTCAAAAAAGCGTACTAGGCTGTGCCACATACGTGTCATATGCGCCTAGCCTCATATGAAGAACAAATTTAAATTTTTATGTAATTTACTATTTAAGTATTTGATCAACTTCTGGGAGACATATATTACAGAAAATGTCAGTTTGTAGATTTCATTTTATTTCTTTATACATCTTTTATTCGTTTGATTTCAATATGGAGAAAGATATTACTAAACTGCCAATCTCTCAAGATAGGTCCATATCAAAATTTATCAAATTGAGATATTTATCTCAAAAATAAAAATAAATATATTTGGGACCGTTTTTGTTGCGGCCATTTATTTATTAAAATAACTTGTCTTTGTGATTCATCATCATCTGAACCAATTTTAATTTAAATAATTCTAGTATATTTTAATAATTTCGATATTATCCATTCGAAATAAATTGTTTTGGTCTGGCGGAGTTAGAAATGTTAACAATATCACCACCTCAAATTCTGGGAGCTGGTTAACTTATAAAGACAATTTTTTTTTAAGTCTTTTTGGCATCTGAGACCATATAGACTCGAAACGATACATAATATATTCAGTATGAGACTTGTAATCCAGTCAAATTTATTTAAACCAATTGGAATCCAATTGATTTAAATAAATATTCATCGGACTGCCTGGGATCCGAACCCACACCCCTTGGCTTTTAAGGTTATCAATATTGACAATGTCAGTATCTTTAACCTGTCGGCCAAGGGGAGGGGGGATAAGGACAATTTATTTTTATTCTAAAAAATAAACATCTATATAAATTCAAAGATAAGAATGCTTACGGATCTTCATCTTGACTGTTTTCTTCATTCACTAGTCGGTATTTGGAAGTGCTTTCTCTAGAATTTTCATTTTCTACTTCAGAAAATTTCTCTTCAATTTCAGCTGTACGAAAGCGAACCATTTGTTTCAAAAAATGTTCTTCTTGAGAAAATTCAATCTAAAAAAATTCATTCGTATAAATATTTCCCTAGAGTTAATTTCCTGGATATCAAATAAGTAAGAGGAAGAGTTATTATTTATTGTCCACAAAATTTAAAGAAAATTTTTGTTCCAAGAGCAGTTTGAACTTGAAATTTAGCGTAGTAAGCGGTGGCACAGGACGTTTTATTTGCTAGCAATTACTCTCTGATGTTTCAAATAACCTACATCATAAAATTGGATTTTCAAACTCTATTTAATACAACTTAAGTCAAGCAGGGCTTGATGATAGTGTCACTGATCGTAGCCGACTGAGATTTTTTTGTGAAAATCTGGCAGGGAAACGTCCCAGGGCGCGTTCTGTACTGTCATCCGTCCTCCCACTAGACTGAAGATATATCAAATAGAATATTATCATTTCTACCTTGGGATATTTGTCGTCGACTTTAGCTGCATTATAGATATATTCAGGAACTCCAATAAAAGATTGCATTTTCTTTAATTTTTCAATCGCTTTTTTTTTTACTTCAGTATGAATCCAAAAGGCATACGATATCATCTTCTCAAATGCTTTGCGAAGGTTCTCATATAAAATTTTCGCCTGAAAAAAGTATAATAATTAAGAACATGTACTTTAAGAAAAAACACTCAAGATCAAAATTGTTATAATATATATATATGACAAATTTAATTTATCATTTATAGTAATATATTTAAAATTAAAATTTTTTTTACTTTCATTTTATACGTTCGTAAAAAATACATTTTTTCCTCATTCATTAATCATTTTTTAATGGATAAGAGCAATGTCTAAGATTTAAAACAGTTTTCGTATAAACAGGATGCCATTTGAAAGGGCTTAATACAACTGAAAAAATGCCCATCCTGGCACGTATTAGGTGTAAACAGTAATTTAAGACTTACGCATTGTTCTTATTCATTAAAACATGTGGAATCAATGAATGAATCCTCAAAATATTAGATTTAACCAAAACTAGTGATTAGATAGTACAATTAGAAAGAATGCTGGGCGTTAAGCCTAATCTAGGTGACCCTATTGGTTTGAGTTCATCAGGTTAATATGAAAGATTTTATAACTTAACACTACTTCTCCATTGCTCCTAATATTATATATATATATGCTATGAAAACATTATTTCTTTCTGCTATTCTATTCAGGAACTTATTCATGTATATTTTATTTGAGTATTTCTTACTTCTCTAATTCGTCGAATCAGCTGAGGGTCTTGAATCAACTGATAAGCCACCGGAAATGGAAAGAATTCTTTTACAATATTACTACATTGTTGGTCCCTAAAAAAAAGATTAATGATTTTTTAACAAAATATAAATAAAATTATTTGATTCACTTGCTAGTCAATGAGTATGACTAAGCACATCACTTAACAGCTATCAAATTCCTTTGCTCCCCAAACCCTTTCCGATATTGCTCTCTAGCCTTTGCTTATTCAAATATACTATACACCATTTTCCCCGTCTATCTTTTTGGAATTTTTAATACTTACATTGGCCCAGGTGAATATTCATAATCAAAATTTCTTAAATAAGTCGTTCGAATTTGTTTAATTTTTTCCGTGGTGTAAATCATGAAACTTTCAATTATATCCCACCAGAGCATCCTTTCTGTAAATTAAAAAACTCTTATAGTAAAATGATCTTATTTACTCAAAAAAAATTGCCAAGTCATTCGGAGACCAAAGTAATTAAGTCCAGAAAACACAATATTTTAAATTTCAATGAATAAATAAAAACCTGCCAAATATTCCAC
>JAAAKE020144170.1:0-13210 GCA_010014785.2 Anisolabis maritima | reverse complement strand
CTAAAAATAAAAACACCTCTCATATAATTCTTGAAATCATTGAAGAAATTCAATACCTAAAATCATGCAATAAAGTGAGATTAGATCATGCGGTACCTATAATGGTCAGAGAAATAGTCCATTATGCGATTGCGACTCCGGTTCTTTTGGTGAAATTAATCATATTTATTTATCATGTGTTAAATATAAAACTAAAATAGATAAATTTTTTAATGAAATCGAATCTGTCCCACTAATTCTAAAAAAAAATGGATAAGTATTAGGTAGTATTTAAGTCACTTGTAAAGCATATTATTTCTGTCGGTAGAATAAATTAAATTTATATTTCTTTTATTTTAAAATTATCAATTTACATTGGTACTGGCCAAATGCTCATTATGCGAGGCCAAAGTGTAAGAGAAAAAAAAAAATTTTTTTTTAATAAAAACAAGATTTATTGTATGCATTCTTTTTTCTTTTTCCGATTATTCAATTCGTTAATACTTGCAAATTTACTTCACATTTTTTACCGACTATCATTATAGCAGAAAGGGAGGAATTTACTTTTGACAATGAGGTTTACACAAATGAGCAAGATGGTGGTAAACGAATTAAATATGTAGCTAAATCAGCGCTTCTCAACCTTTTATTCATACGCACCCCCCTTTTTTTTAAACATTGATTTGTGCAGCCCAATCTCCTCACCTCACCCAATTAGGGGAAGGAGGAAATATCAAAAAAATTAATTTATCTTAAATAATTATGATAAATTAATTATTCATTTAAAATCAAAGTTCTATTTAATATGAATACACATATATGTATAGTGACAGAATCTGACATTTTTAATTGCTCATATACGTAGCATAGGGAAACTAGTGTAACGAGATTTTGATTGTTCTTGACGATTGAAACTTCCTTAAATCCGAATATACCATTTTTTTAATTATATCTAGGCTTTGTTCGTTAACATGTTAACTCGAGCCTAATTGTAGATCAACCAAATTTTGCATATGTGCATTACAGCAAATTCATAGATCTCTATCAACTTTTGGCCTATTTCCGGTAACCGGTAGTGGTACTTTACCTGAAACGTTTTTTATCAAAATCATGGTAACGCAAATATGATTTCACTGAGACGAACCAAAATGTTGTATAGCTATATATTATATCAAAAATCGTGTTTTCCCAAAATCTTATAGCTGACAGATTTGGGAAAAATAAAATGGAAAATTTATTTATTTACACCAGATATTCTCAACCTGTCGAGTGCGGTCCCTCAGGGAGGCGCGAAATAACAAAAGGAGAGACGCAAAAATAATTATTGAATTCAAAATTAGATAATATACATTCTTTTAATTCTTAAATAAAAAAGATAAGAAATTAAATTAAGGCCCCAAAAAATCATTGGAATGGAGCTGGCATTAAAACTGAAATGTTTACTCTCAAATATTAAAAGGTTAAGAAATTATTTTTGCGTCTCTCCTTTTGTTATTTCACGCCTCCCCGAGGGGCCGCACTCGACAGGTTGAGAATATCTGGTGTAAATAAATAAATTTTCAATTTTATTTTTTCCAAATTTGCTGTCACACTCCTTGGCTTTTTTTAGGTTATCAATTTCGGGGCCGCCACTTTAAAAATTTATTTATTATCATAATATATATATTTTTTTAATTTTTTACTTTTCCGGTCCCCCAGTTAAAAAGTTTGGGAACCACTGCTGAGTGTACGGGAGAATTTAATTTATTAATTTTATTTTTCTTTCAGGTCCCGTCCACCTGTGTATCTTTTGTAAAACAAACTTTATAAGTTTATTTTTTCTTTATAAACATCAGAAGAAATGTCTATCTCAAAATACAAACGTTTTTGATAAAGTTAAATGTAATTTCCATAATACAAAAGGTAACTAATTCTTTTATATTTTTTATATTAGAGCTAATAATATTTTTGCCTTTTGGGAACGAAGGTCATATACACATTAGGCTAGATAAATTAAATAGGGCAATGCAGAAAGGATATTTGTCCTTATTTTTGCCTACTACTTTTGAACTTCCAGGATCCTATATAACTCTCTGATTAGGAAAGACCTTTAATTTAATCGTCGCTGGAGTAAAAGTGAATTCAATATGCTAGTCTCTTTACTAATACTATCTTAGGGAAAAACCAACCTAAACAATTATATATTTATAATGTTATGGATATTATAATTTAATTTTCAATTGAAGGGCACATTCCTATATGTTATAATTTTTTATAAGCCTAAACATTGGCTAAACTGTCATTCTAAACGTTAAGCACTTAAAAGACAAATATTTATAAAAATCTTCAAAAACAGAATTTATTTGTTTTGCCCATAAAGCTTAGCTGGACAATTTATTTCTATTTTGCATAACATTTTATTATTTTATCCAATTTTACCTATTTATTATACTTATATATTTAAAATATATTCCTTTTATTGAGTTTTTTAAATGTCTAAAACCTACACTGAATCAATTTATTTCAGAAAGAGCTCAATTCCAAAAATTTTTAAATTTAAAGATTAAATGAAAATTTTTGAACTATAATTCATTATTACTTCATTAAATATGTAACATATTTTTATAAATATATCATTTCTTCATTTATCTTTTAAGTCAAAACATTAACGTTTTCTTCACTTTTTAAAATTAACGATTCAATTATATTGAGTGATTTTATGCAGTAATTGCAAATGCAGTTATAGATATACAAAAGAAAATATTAATTATCATTTTAATCACTTGTAAAAGTGTGATTCTCTTCAAATCCATCCATCTTTTATTATTTATCTATTTGAAGGCTTTAATCATTATCCGGTCATATTTATTTAATTTAATTGGCAAGTAATTAAAAAAATATTTATTTTCCAGGAAAATTAAAGAAGAAAATACATTCTCCAATCCATTTGAAAAAAGTTATATCTAATAACCAACTCAATATAGTAACTTTACAGAAGAAGAAAAGTTATCCCTGTGAAATTTGTAAAAAACCTTATACTAGTGAAGCATATCTTAAGAAACATTTCCGAATACATTTAGAAGACAAATCTCATCAATGTAATATATGTTTGAAACGATTTGCTTTTCGATCATATCTTAAAATCCATTTACGTACCCATACAGGCAAAAAAGCTTATAACTGCTCTATTTGCAAAAAACAATTTTCTTGCCAAGGCGATATTAAGAGACATGTCCGAGTACATACAGGCGAGAAACCTTATCAATGTAATGTATGTAAGAAATTCTTTTCACAAACCTCTTCCCTTAAAATTCATTCACTTATACACTCTGGTGAGAAACCTTATAAATGCGATATATGTATGAAAGGATTTACTCATTTAGCTACACTTAGAAATCATTTATTAACACATACTGGCGAGAAGCCATATAAATGTGATATATGTAAAAAACTCTTTTCTCATCCTTCCACATTAAAAAATCATTTATTAACGCACTCAAAAGCGAAATCTTATCAATGTGATAAATGTCAGAAACTATTTTCTCGTAGTTCTACATTAAAAAATCATTCAGAAATTCATTCAAAAGAGAAAATTTATCAATGTTATAAATGTGAGAAAAAATATTATATCCAATCAAGTCTTACTAGTCATATGCATACTCATTTAGACCGAAAACCTTTTCAATGTAATCTATGTAAGAAAGGATTTTATCACCAATTATTTCTTAAAAGACATATGAGAATTCATACTGGCGAAAAACCTTATAAATGTGAGATATGTAATAGAGAATATTGTCATTCTTCTTCACTCCGCAAGCATATGCAAATTCATCATATAGACTTTAAACTTCCATCAATAGAAATATTAACAAAACCTTAAATAGATTTGTTTGAAACTCAAATTTTTTTTTAATAGTAAAATAGAATAGAGTAAAAAAATATAATGAAAGTTTTAAATTGTTTCGTCACTTTTAAAAAGTGTATAAAAATGTTAAAAAGTTTTCGAGTTTCAATTTGTTATAAATTTTCTATATGCCTTAATCAGACTTGACGAGTCTTAAGTTTTTGTGAGTATATTTTTATCAAGTGATCAAATATTCCCTGAGTAGTGAACCAAGAGGGACAAAGGAAGCACATTCATCCGCCAGCTGAAGATTCTGCGATCATTTTTTCAGAAGGCCATATGATCCGCCACCAAAAATGTACTCACAAAACTGTTAAATGAAAAAAGCCACCTTCTTTTAGTTCTTTTCCCCAGGAATCCATTCACACACTTGTTTCTAGAGGTTTCAATATACCTTTATATAAGATTTCAATATACCAATATCCCTATATCTATAATTTTTCCGATAAGGAAATTTGATTTATATGAATATAGTTATTAGTGATTGAAAAATTGGACAAGTTTTAATTAAACCTAATCAATAAAAATATTTATTCAGTTATGAATGTAATTTAGTTATTTTTAAATTCTTTTATTTTTATCTATTTTTTGTTCAAATTTTAGATTAAGCCAGATTTTTATGGTATTAAAATCGAAAAATATGAACATAATGAATTATAATATAAGCTATATAAAAAAAAGGACTAGTGGCTATAATTTACTTCCCTTATCCCTATATATATATATTATGAAGTTGTGGCCATGAATGGCGCGGGTTCCTTTTAACAGTGCCGTTTTTTCCTTACCATTGATCTGGAGCGTAAAAGTGCAAACCTTTGACTAGCCAATTCCTTTCTAACCTTAATCACAATCCAACAAAGAATACCTAAGATGATATGATAGTGTCTAGGTCATGAAGTCGTCGCTCAATGGCCTTTGAACCAGGCAAATCGCACCAATTGTCGGTAATATTTTGACTTGAGACATAATAGTTTCTGCTTGAAATATAACTTCCAAATATTGGTTCCATTTGATTCAAACCCCACTTTTCCTGATGACTTCCGCCGTCAAGTATCTATTGAGAGGAAATCCGCCAACTCGTCGACTGACTCATATTTTCACTTTCTCTTATCTATATATGTAAAATATAGTATAGAAAAAGTATTGAGATCGTACAAAAAATTCCATGTCAAGAGTTCAAAGACAATACAGATTGGGAGCCTCAAAAATTGATCTCTTAAAATAAACGAAATTAAGAAGGAAGCAAAACAGGAAGAGAGGAAAACCAAAGCAGCCTCCATTTGCTTATTGAAATATTAACATTTCGAGTCAAAATAATCGAAATAAAATTAAAAACTGTTTTGACTATCATCACTTTGAAGAGAAAGAAATATGATGTACTGTCACATTTTTTGTTTTCAAACAATATATGAATTTTGTTATCATGGACTCGTAATCTTTTCTATATCTTCTATTCTTCTTCAAATTCAATACACATCCCACAAGTTAATTTCAACAATCAACGCGGACCAACCTGTGAAAATTATTCCACGTATATCCAACCGCGTAAACCTTTCAGAACATATATATATAATTATATCTCCTGTTATTAAATGAGCAATTAGGTAGGTATATATATATACCTACATTCATTCAAGGATTGCTCATTTAATAACAGGAGATATAATAATATCGCTAACAAATTTCAACTGCCCCATAGAAAACACATTTTTAAAAATTTTTTTAATTAAATCATTTTCGGTTGATGAAGCTATTTTGACTAAAGATTTACAAATATAATTAAAGAAAAATACTGTATCGATGGGTTTCAGGAGCCTTGTTTCTCGGAGGTCATCTATCCGAGGTTCAGCAGTGCTTGGCCTTGCTTATTGACACTGATCTCAGTGGCTGATTGGCCAGGTCCGCCAAACACGTTTTAAATATTCTAAAATTTGTCTTATCCTATCCCTTGGTGCAGAAGTAGGGGTCTCGTTTCATGTACCAAAGATCATTTGTTCATTTCGCGTCCTGAGCGACAAAAATTTATATTAGATTGGCTAACAATTAACATAAATAAATAAGGACTGAGTTTAAAGGGCCTCAGATGCCGAAAAAGTAAAAAAAAAACTTGTTGTTTCTCTCGCCTTGGTTTACTTCATAGATAATATTTATGCTCACTTGATAGCGCTAATCGGGGGTTCAACTTGAATAGGAGCGCCGGACCCAAGTCGCCATTTTGAAAGGTGTGGCCAAGACCACTAAGTTTTCACGAGACTAAATCAACATAACCAACCTTAATCTGGTTAAAAAATAAAATTCCTACTCATCTTAAAAAAAAAAACACTAAAAAAATACTTAAAATAATCAACAAGTATAATAAAACAACAAAAAGAACAGCTAAAAACTATTGATGAAAATTTTTTTATAATGTTGCCTATTTTAAAGGCTCTCATTTGAAATTTATGTTTTTATAAAATTAACAACCGATTTTTAAATTTTCAAAGTAATTTTTGGAAAATCTCCAAGGTTTGAATAATTTTTTTCCAAAGATTATTTTCTAAACAAAATATTAAAATTTTTTTTTTTTTAGATTTCGAATAAGGGAGAAATTCTTCTCAATTGTTTATAATTCAATTAACAAGATGGTAAGGCATGTCAACTGTTTTTCTAAAAATTGTGTATATTGTATGTATTATTTTTTAGATTTCCAAAAGATCCAAATTTGTTTCAGGAATGGATATGAATATCAGGACATAAATTTAATTTTCTACCTGAAATTAGAAAAACAGACTAAGACTTTGTTCCTTGCATTTTTCGGAAAAATAATTAAATAATTTAGGTAATCGGTTGAAACGAAACGCTATTCCTGATATCCTTATTCAACCACCCGTTATTTTGTATAGCGGAATTAATGTAAGACAAGGTAATGTAAAAAATTTTACAGAAAGCTCTGAGGATGCGGAAGAGAATTTGGTGACTAGCTCTGAAAACAGAGCAATTTCATCTTTTGAAAATGCTCCTAATGATATTCATTTAAATTCGTCAACTTTGGAATCATATGAAAATAATGAAACCACTTCAACAACATCCCAAAATGTAACGGAGATGGAAGTAGAAAATTTCCTTCATTGGTTCCAGATAGTCACCCATTTTCTTATAAAATAAGTAAAACAATCAACTTAGAATCCCTTTATCCTCCAATTATATCGACAATCAAGAATTAATTTTCCAAAAGATTTAGATTTTCAAAAAAAATATTACTCGGGAAAATTTGCAATGCCTACGGGATTGTAGGCAAAGATATCTTCGTTTAAAACATAAATACCAAAATTGTTCAGATCAACTTAAGACCGTCCAAAGTTTATTAAATAACCAAAACATGAGTGATGTCTGGCAAAATTTCTGTCCCAATGAAAAAACTCTTGGAGAATGAAAAAATTTTGCCAGGTTTCCTCAGGGACGTCGATGGACTTTGGATGAAAAATTTCTAGATTTGTCCATTTATTAGACTAGTCCAAAATCTTATAAACTTTTAAGTCACTTGGTGGGTTTCCCGATACCATCCACACTTCTGGCTTTCTTAAAGCAAATCCCATTAGAACCAGATTTTAATTACAAAATTAAAAATAATTTAGAGAATATTTATAGAGATTTGCATATAAAAGATCGGGTGGTTGCTTTACTATTTGACGAAATGTCTTTATCATCTTTTAAATTTTATGACCAGTATGAAAATATTGTTTTTGGATATGAGGACTATGGAAAAGATGGTGATCCATATGCCAAGCATATCCAGCTGCAGAAGACGATGGTAAATGGCTTCGCCCCTCTCCCAATTCATGAAGAGATGATACACGAAGCTACCAATCCAAGGGCTCACCGATCCAACAATATGACACCATGTCAAGAAATTATTTTCCACTTGCTCCCAAGGCATAAGCCATGGTACAGTCCCCAAAATATAAATAATGGGAATCCCTGAAATAGAAAAGAATAATTATTAAGGAATTATTAATTTTTTATTTAAATAAGAGCTAAATGTGGAAGATGAGCGATTGCTTTCCACATTATTTTATTGTAGTTCAGTATTTAACTGTTTTTTAGTGAATTATTCTTACCATGTGTGATAATGTTAATAGTTTCGTTGTGGAAATAGAAGAGACTTTGGATACTACCCCAGAAAGAAAGTAAAGGACGATAACCAGTGAAAATATAAGGATTAAATTGTAAATGTGGCGGCATGTCATTGAAGTGTTGAAGAGGTGATTTGCGTGCATTGCCCCTCTCGGACATCACGTTGTCCGGATGCGGTAGGATGGTTGACATCGGCAACAACAACAGCGTGCAAAAAAAGATGGTGATGTTCGTGTTTCGCGGTCGGACCGCGGCGAACTCGATGTCACCTGAAGGAAACTGTTGTTGTTGGGTACAGGAACATGTTCGTTAAAATGAGAAGATGAGAGCGAGTGTGTGCTATCAAGGTAGAAGAGCTTGAATCTCTTTTCGGCCTCCTCCAGCGGTCAACCGCCTCGCATTGCCGTGGAGACGAGTATTGATTGCGGAGCTCGATCTGCGCTAGCGCTGCGCACCTTTAGCCTGCCTCCACCCTCGCACACACACAAATCACACACACAAAGAGAGAGAGAGAGAGAGAGAGAGAGCCTGCAAAACATTGCCAATTGCAACCAACCAACCCCATGCTAAAATAGTCACCACACACAACACACTTACGTCATCCTTACGGTTCACTTCACCTCTCGCTCCTCTTTGCTCACTTCCTTTTGCCCTTTTTTTCTTTTACAGAAATAATATCACTATTTTAATTATGGATAACAATAATAATACTTTATATATAAACAACGATACATGATTTATAATGTTATAATTTTATTATAAATATTTGTTTTAAAAATCTATATTTTATATATATAATAACAAAAGTTTGTCCGTGTGCATCTTCTTTACTAAATCTTGTAAATATAATTAAAAAATTAGAAATAAAATATTAATATAAATAAATTAATAATCTAAAAATTATAAAATTAGGGTGAGCATAAATCAACTTTAAGTGTGAACCAACATGGGGGTACAGGGAGAGAGCCTATTCCCCTGGCTAATTTCGAACATTGATCGGAGTGAAATTAATAATTTAAAAATTATAAAATATATTTATTTATATTTGAGAAAACAAATTTGAAATAAGAATCTGAATTGGCTCCTGAATTTCCTGAGAGCCAAGGCATTTTACGGGGGGGGGGGGGGGCTTTGCCCCCATCCCCTTGCAGGGCATAAAGCCTTCAAGGAAAGGTCAAAACTTATATTATTTAGTTCAGGGGTATCTAGTCAAGCTCATGTGGGAATGCAGGCCATTTTCAATCCAAGTGTATCGGGCACAACAATTTTGATACTAAAATTTCTGAGCTAATTGGAATTACTAAAAAAGTAAATTATTAATAAGAATCCCATCCTTCAGAAGTAAAATAATGTTTCAGAAATCAAAAGGGAAAGGAGAAATTCCTTTAAAAAAAAGTTAAGAGTAAATTACGCAGGGCCTAAGACGATCTTGAGGTGATAAAAAAGAAAAATTCAAGCTGGAATGCAAATTGTTCCGATTTTTATTTTTATATTTTATAGTCTTAAAAAATTCAAAATTTTATGTAACTTACTTTGAGATGTGCAAAAATTGCTTGGACTCGCCTGTTTGACATCCCTCATTTAGATAAATGAACAATTAAAGATGTCAAACCCGGAACCAGGAAATCTTTTAAATACAACTCTATTGAACTAATCCGACCGCACACTTTGACGATATTTAAATCTCATTATTTGATTAAAATTAATTATATTCTTTGCTTTTATTTATTGTTTTGAATGGCTATCAACAATGCTCCACCTGCAATTTAAAATAATCTTTTAACAAAGTTGCAACAAATTTAGATACATAGATTGTATATCATTTGATTCGGGAGGAGTTTTAGTTTCAAAAAATATAAAAAACTAATATTTAAAGAAAAAAAATTACACCTCCCCAAATGGTTGGTCGAAAGTTAAAAATTATTAATATAGGATTGACCCCTGGAGCTACAAGCTAGTGAAATATCAATTAATGTAATCTCAAAAAAAAAAATTCGAAATTGGACTAATGTTACCAAAATATGTTTTGAGGTCCTCGGATTCCAGTTAAGTAGTTTTTGGAATAATGACTGTGTATGTGTGTATGTCTGTAGTCATTGTTTCCACTCAAGAAATAATTATTCGATTGTGCTGAAATTTTAAAAATAAAATAGACCTAAATGTCAAGAACTGAATGAATTTTGGTAAATATCGGACCATTAGGGGGGGAGGGGCTCGAAGGGGTGCAATTTTTTCTTAGATAAAATATTACTTTCTCAGACTATTATATATAATAGTGAGGGAAAGTATTATGATCATAAAAAATTTGAATAATAATACCAATAAAAATCAACTTGACTTGAATATTCGATAGGGTTGTAGAGCGGCCATCTTATATTCCCATATATATGGTTAGCGTTGACTAATAATGGTGGGTTGCAACTTTCTTGCTTATATTTTTCTAAGGTCCCTGAGCCAAATAAAGACCGGTTTCACATAAGGTTCACCTCCAATTTTATTGTATATAAATCCATCATTTCAGTTTAAGCCATGTCATTTATTGCTAATAGCATCTTGCAAAATTATTTTAAGTTGCATTTGGAGTATTGTTAATTGCCGCAAAATCAAATGAAAAAACAAAGGTAATTAGAATTTTACTTTAATCATGGATGTGAGATTTAAATATATTAATAATTATTAATAAAATTATAGATAAAAAAAAAATATCTTTTTAATTAATTAAGGATCTCTCTTCTATTCCACTATTATTTTTATTAAATGGTCAACAAAGTTGACCGGTAAAGTCAAACTGACTTGTTTTATAAAGAAAATTGATTATTAAAATGTGAGAGAATAATTAAAATTTTTAATTTATAAAGATTCCTTGAAGACGGAGGGGCGGCTTGAGCTCCTCTTTCCTACGTCACTTCTCTTGATGATGAATTTTATTAACACATTGGCCGACCGAAACATTTTCCATTTTATTTAAAAAAAAAACAAATAAATGAGTAGTATTTTTTTAAATTTTACCAAATATGAAAATATTTAAAACAGTTATTTTGAAGCCACATTAATAATAATAATAATAATAATAATAATAATAATAATAATATTAAGTAACCTTTTTTGCCTTTGGATGTTTCTGAGGCTGACTTAAGGAGAGATCGGCATGCAGTGCACGGCTTACAAAGAGGCACCGGACCAGCGTATTAATAATAATAATAATAATAATAATAATATTAATAATAATAATAATAGTGAAAAAAGAAATTTAATAAATAAAAAATTTGAATTTTGCGCGTTTGATGTGTTTCCGAGTAATGTAATTTTATCAGACAGTGGCTGCTCAAGACGCTAACTAACAACCTTATATAATATTGTAATAATTTTCGTTTCTACAAAGTTCGCTAAAGAAAAAAAAAAAATGGCCGCCATTCAGAAAAGGTTCAGTTACAATTGAGGCCTTCTCGGATTCTTAGATATCTTAATCATCTTAACTCCACTCTAAAACAGTGTCAGCAAAAAGTTTCCTTCAATTATCAGCAGAAATTATCCCCAGCTAGATTCTTTAGCGGGGGCAGTGTCCGCCAATATCCTATTAACTTACGGCACTTCGTCTTTCAATCGTTCTGAGAATAACTCGACTGTAATAACTGAGATTTAAGTGAACTTTTACTAAATCCAAAGCCCTTATCATGATTGATATAAGAGATTAATATTTATGATGAAAGCAACATAACGTGGCCCTTATAGTCTAGTTATTCTCACAACAGGCGAAAGAGCAAGTACAGTAAAGTAATGGTGATAGGCGGAGCCAGCTCCCTTTAAACGATCTAGCTGGCGAAGTACAATTGGAAAATAACGAGCGTGGGATCATCTCTGCATGTGTCTGGATGAGAGACTCTTGGAGGAGGAAACTTTTTGTTGACAACATTTTTGAGTAGGGTTAAGATTTATATGATTGCAAGAATCTCAACTCTAGTCATTTTATGCTGCTAGCCTAAAAAAAATATTTTTTAATATTTTTTTCCACTTAATTTTTATATAACATTATAATTTCAAAAGAAATAAATTTTTAAAATCAATCCTAACAAGTTAAAAATTACTCCAAAGTTTGAATTGAATGTTTGAATGCTTTTTAAAGATAGAATTGCTAAGAGATATTTGATTTTAAAAAAATTTAGGCTCTTTTTGGAGAAATTAAGAAAATTAAAATATTCTATTTTTTTAGAAGGTCGTTAAAATAATATCATTAAATATCATATAAACGAAATAAAAATAACGAATATGATAAGAAATCCATTGAGAAAAATAAATTTTTATAATGTTGGCAACCTGATTTATTTTAATTTTTCCAACTTCAAAATCCATCCGAACCTGCACATCTGTCAAAAAGACATTTGTTTTATAGATTTGATTTCAATCACAAAGATTTAGTAATATTAATATATAAACTCTATAAAATGACCGAAAATGTGTATGAAATTCCAATAATTCCTCAAGATTTAAGAAATGAAGAAACTATCGTTCAAATAACAAATTCCTTGGAATATTTAAAAAATGTTAGCGAGGATATTTTTTCAAGGATTGAAAAAAGAATATCAAATAACAAAGAGAGACTTAAAAGCCTTCAAGACAGAATTAATGTAACAAAAGCTCAAGTGAAGAAATTAACAGGAAGCAATAAAGCTACTAAGGTAATTGGAAAAATTAAATATAACAATAAATAAATGATAATAGTATAATCAATTTTCTTTGAAAATTTATCAAGTTTGTAAACATAATTTTCATTTATTAATTCATATTAACGAAAATAAAATTGCCACTTTGGAATCGAACCAAGAGCTCTAAATTGGTGCTTTAATCGAACCTGGTATTTCTTTGATTGGAGGTCCATCGTTATATGCAAAGATTTGGGTTCCATTCCCCGATTTTCCATATTTTTTTTATTGATATGTGTTAAGAATTATAATATCTTAGACTTGAAAATATCCCTTTGGGTCAAGTCTTCTCTAAAAATATACTTATTTATGTTAAGAAAGAGAAATGTTAGATTTTTCAGTCTTTTATTTATCTCTCATCAGCATATTTTTTATTCATTTTTTTTTTTATCTTCTCACATTAGGCTAGGAAATATCAGGAAGAAAACCTTAATGACCCTAATGAATGAAATTTTAACTACGAGGGTGGTCTGAAAAGTGAGGTAACTAACATAGAAGAAGACTGTTTTTTCGAGTTTTTTAACTTTACTTTTCG
>JAAAKE020144159.1:0-13211 GCA_010014785.2 Anisolabis maritima | reverse complement strand
AAGTAGGACTACTAAACCTATCAAATTTTCCAAAAACAAACCTAGCTGCCTTCCTCTGAACCATCTCTATTTTCCTCCAGTATGCCCTGGATTTGAATATTGGATCCCATCACAATAGAGCCCTCAGGCAACTCTTCGAGGAGTGGGAGTTGCTGTGACACCCCGTCCTATGGAAGGGACGTAAAGAAGGATTCCCTCTCAATGATGCACTCCTCGCAAGGAGTAGGCTGAGAGAGTCCCTCCTCAAACTAGGACATCCTCCCTAGCATAGAATAGGTTTGAAAAAAGGGACCGGATGGAATTTGATATAGGAGTAGTTAGCTAGTTAGAAATGAATAGAGGAAGAGGAGGAGGTAGAGTTAAGAAATAAAGTAACTTCACGGGGTGCCGATAGATGGTTATGGTCAGTTAGCTGGGTTTGAGGTGTGTGTCTCAGTACACGAAAGCACATCGGGTAAATAAACGGGGCTCCGGTAGGTGGAACTATACGGTCCAAATAAAAAATACTGACAATATCATCAATATCTTTAACCTCTCGGCCAAGGGAGGGGAATATAGGAATTAAGAATATTTATATTGTTACCATGGCAACGAGTTATCCTATCTTTTCTTACTTTTAAAACCATAAATTGGTGACCCCACACTATTTTGAGCAGGAAAATGATTAATACATCTTAAAGATTATCTAATTTATTATATGTACAGCCAATTTAATCAAATTCGTTAGAATAGTTTAAGAGAAAATCACAAAAAACCTTAAAACGAAAAAGATTAAACTGGCTCCAAACAATTTTGACTCGATAATAGTTAATGCATTTCAAAGATCATCTAATAAATAATTGATTGATGTTTTAATCAAAATAATTAGAGCGAATCTTGAGAAAATCGAAAAAAAAACTAAAAAAATACAGTATAGGACTAGTATTTTATTGAAAAGCTTCGAGTTACAGGCGACAAAGGTAACTAGCTTAAATATAAAATTAAAATTTCAGCCTTGTTCGTTTTCTCGTTTTTAAGAAATCTTATTCACAGACCCATCGACAGACCATTTTACGAGACCCATTTTTTTTTAGACCCTGGGGATCTCAAAACCTGTATTTCTTTTGAAATCTCGTCATCCATTTTTTCTGTGATCGCAATTCTCTCTCACTATTTATTTCATATACTGGTAATAGAAAGTAAAAGCAAAATGGCCTGTGTTTCAAAAACGAAAAAAAGCAAAAAGCTGAAATTTTATATTTAAGCTTATTAATAAAATCGGCCAAAGAATACTAGTAATTACTGATGTACTTTTTTAAGTTTTTTTAGTTTTTTTTTTAGGTTTTTGCTCTAACGATTAATAATTATAATTCATATATCAATTAATTATTAGGTGATTTTTGAAATGTTTTAACCCTTTTCCACATCCAATTTGTTTGGAGCCCTTTTTACTCTTTTTTATCGTTTTTAGATTTTTTTCTCCCAAATTATTTTGATTAAATTGGCTGTATATATAATAAATTAGATAATATTTAAGATGTATTAATCATTTTCCACCTCAAAATAGTGTGGGACGTTCAATTTAAAGGCTCCTCTATAAGCTTAGACATGATGGACCAATGCGCTTGCCACCTCGCTTACGCATACAGGCTACCCAATCAACTTTCAGAAAACAAAGTCATATGAAATTCTCATTTATTAAATAAAATAAATTCGAGTTGCCTGTACATTGAACTACTTATGGAGCTCGACGCAAAAAATCTGTTCTGAGCTTTCCTTACCTAGGTAAGAGAAAGTTCTATAATGTCTTTAATCACACCAGATTTTTTAGGGTTTAAACTTAAAATGGTTCTATTAGGTTGATAGATGCCATATATTAATATTACTTTTGATCCTCGAAGTTTATATATATATTCTATATTAGCTTTTAAAAAGCCTAAATATAATTTTAAGAATAAGAAATAGTAACTGGGGTTTTGCAGAGTGGTTTAGTAAAGGAGAATAAAACCGGAAGTGTATCGTTCCACGTAATCTTTATTTCCCAGATAATTCGATGTACATTGAATATTGAAACATCTGCGAAATATTAGCTGGAGTGATACAGTGCTGGCTTTATTCTCTATCTACAACTAAATAGTTTTAATTATACTATAGCAGAACAGAATTTTAAGAAATTGTCTATTATTTCAGCCAAAGTAAACAAACCAGCACAATGGCAACTTATATTTCTCATAAAGAGCGAGTCTTTGATCCTGGATTAAATCCTAGACCATTACATCTAATTAAAAGGAGAAGTGAATGTCGACTTAAATCTTATGGCTCTTGTATTGATTCAAGAGCTTGGTCTATGGACCATGCTCAAAGAAGTTTACATTTACGCGATTTAATTAAATCAACTTATAAACAATGTTCTAGCGAGGTCTATATCTATTCTTTTTTCTTTGTTTTTTATAAATTATCATTAAATTATTTATATTATTTTATTATATTTTCAGTTGATTCCAATAGCTGTCATTCTTAATGCTTTTCTGATACCACTTCAAACAAGAATTTCTGCCCTAAGAGATGCTTTAAATAAAATAAAACCAGGCGAGGGTGATAAAGTGGTAAATTTTTATTTTTAAAATTTTTTTTTAAATATTAAAAATAAAGTTCCCTTGACACAGCTCATGAATCTAAAATGAGAATAACTCTTGCTCTTTATAAAGCTTATTTGTGAATCGTGGTTTTTTCTACAGACCAAAATATATTTGTTCGTATAAAACATTTGATGTATCTTTATCATTTCTAGATATATATACATATATATACATATATATATAGATATAGAGTTACAAATCAATTAACTTCATCAATCTAGCAAATTAATACTATTATAATAAAAGACATGTTTGGGACACTAACCGCATTTTAATTACTCTTAACAAATAAAAATTAATTTTTAATTAATTAATCTTTGCCCACCTTCATCCATTGGTCATTTTTCTTATTTAATTAAATTTTTTTTTTAAATATTCCATGCTTTCATCTATTTCTACTACCAAACTTATAATTTTATTACTAAAACAACATACCCACACCGTTGCCAGTGGGGATGTGAAAATTAAAAATTTGTGAATCGTGGCTCCCATTTAAACGCATAAGCATGTTAAGAAATTTTACTTTATTTCTCGAATTTCTTTTAATCTTATTACAAAGATTTTCTCCCTATTAAATTTGCAAAATTTGTCCCTCTCTCTCTCTTTCTGCATAGGAAGGTGTTTCACCAGCAGCTTAAAACATGGTCTTTTTTATATATAACATTTTTGGTTCAAAATATTATGATTATAAAAAACCTCACAAATCACAACTCTCCTCGTTATTATTTTTTCGGGTTTTCTTTTTTAAAGCTTAAAGAAGTAGAACGCCTTGAAAGAGAAGTAGCACAACAACAATTAGGATCAGTTATTACCGAATCAGGAGATGGAGTTGCAGGTCCATCTCAAATCCCATGCCCTGATCCTATTTGTCCCATTAATATTGAAGATACCGATGATGTTTGTTCTATCTGTGATGATGAAAGCCAAGTATGTATAATTTTTTTTCTTTAAATAAATTCACTTTATTTCGATGAAGATTAATAAAAAATAATTTTTACTTTCTATTACCTATATATGAAATATATAGTAAGAGAATATTGTGATCTCAAAAAATGTCGAGATTTCAAAAGAAATCCAGGTTTTGAGGTCCCCAGAGTCTAAAAAAATATGTCTCGTAAAATGGTCTGTGAGGGGTCTCTAAACAAGATTTCTCAAAAACGAAAAGATGAACATGGCTGAAATTATATTATATATTCAAGCTAGTTACCCTTGAGCCAATAATAGACCTTTCAAAAGAAGATTATTTGCAGCTAGACATAAAACCTCACGATTAAGTCATTCCTTTTATCAAACTAAATATATATTCCCAAAAATGAGACCTAGAGTAATCGATTCCTCTCATCCGAATTAGTATATATACCAAAATTCATAAAAATCTTTAGAGCCATTTTAAAAATTTACATACATCTCTTCCAATATAAATGACAAAAATATAATTCATTAAAATTTAATATATTTCATTTTACATTCTTTCTGTGTATTTTTGGAAAAACTTATGTCTAAAACTAATTATCTATACGTATTCCTATTATATTAAAGACAAAGTCTTTCTTTCTGTCTATTTGTAACATAGAATCCGAAACTATGTGCAGTTTTTTCTCATGTATAGAGAATATTCCGAGGGTGGTTTTAGATATGATAAATTCAGATTGAGGGTAGATTTGGAACGATTTGGGCACCCATGGAATTGGATTTTTGAGATGAGGCTTCTATGTGTTATAAATGTCAAAAAGAACATTAAACACTTCAGGAAGCAAATGTAAAAAATGTCTGAAACGAGTGGATGAGAGTCGCGTCGCGTGATTATTTACTGGCAATAATTTATAAAAAATTTCTTTGTTTTTACACTGATATATTCCAATTACGTCTAGAATAAGGACAAAATAATAAAACTTGAAAAATTATTAATTAATAATACTTTTTGACTATCTTAGTTTAACTTTGGACTCAGATTCATTCCAGTAGAAAAATTTAAAAAAAAAAAGATGGGAAGAAAATTTCCCAAGAGAACCAACCAATGCCTAGGAACTTAATCCGCCGGAGAGCACTGAGGCCGCTCAGCGACTAGATATATAAATTATTCTACTACTATTTTAATTTAGAAGATTTTTCGAGTTTCGAGTTCCGTCCTATGGAAGGGACAAGGATTCCCTCTCAATGTTGCACTGTCTGCAAGGAGTAGGCTACACGCCGGCGCTGAGAGAGTACTCCTCAAACTAGGACATCCTCCCTAGCATAGGTTAGGTTGGAATAAAGGGACCGAGTGGAATTAGATATAGGAGTGGTTAGCTAGCTAGAAATGAATATAGGAAGAGGAGTTAGAGTTAGGAAATAAAGTAACTTCACGGGGTGCCAGTAGATGGCTACGACCAGAGGTCGGCTGGGTTTGAGGTGTGTGTCTCCGTACACAAAAGGACCTCGGGTAAATAAACGGGGGAACCTGGTAGGTGGACCTATACGGTCCAAATGAAATGAAAAATATACTTTTTTAGTTTTTGGTGAGTTTCTCTTAAACCTCTGATGATTTTGATTAAATTGGCTCTACATATAATAAATTAGATTAATTTTAAGATGTTTCCACCTCAAAATAAAGGGGGCCTCTCAATTTAAGATTTTAAGAATCCCATAGAAAACATAGGAAAAATGGAATCCATGATAACAAAGAATAAATATTTTTAATTCCTATGATTATAAATGAAATTTATTTGCCAATTTAATTTATTTTATAAGTATAAATATTTTCCTTGGGATAATTTTGGAATGAAAACATTAGTGGTACCATTATTTACCTCTCGGAAACTGATATACTACATAAAGGAAAAATATATTGACCCACAAAATCTGATGAGATAGCACATCACATTACTTCTCTTGCCTAATCAGGTAAGGTAAATTTGTGTGCTCTTTCACACCAGATTTTCTTTGGATAATATCTCACAATGTTTCTCTAGTAACCTACTCTGTCTTCATATTATTATAAAAAAAAGGTATTCATCGTCATTCCTTTTTCTAATCCCTGATTTTAAATTGCGAGAATGGTAATTTATATAAGTCAGAGATTTAAGGCAGGAATTTTAAGAATCAAAATTCCTCCAATCTGAATATGTCTACATGCATGTTTTGTTCAAAATCCTCGAGTTTCATCACTGAACCTAAAAATAGGTAAAATAGATAGAATTTCAAATTAGAATTTAGATTTTCAATATGTATAATAATTTATAACTGTTTGAAAGAAAAGCTTACTACTTCACGCAAAAAAACTAGCTCGATCTCCCAAACGATCTTGTGGCTGTGCGGTCATTATGGGAACCAGAAGACAACCTCTCGTCAAATATTATTTCGAGATCCTTAATCATATATATTCATTCTTTTCTATTCAGATTTTATTCCTTTTTTTTTCAGCTATTAGAATTTCTTATATCTTACTCTTCAGGTTTTAGACTTCTAACTTAACACTTTCATTTTAGTGGACACAAGAAGGAAAGAAAAAAATGAAATGGAAAAAAGAAAAAGGTAGTAAAAAATATGATGAACATGGCAACCGTATTATTGAAAAATATGATGAACATGGCAACCCGTTCATTGAAAAATATGATGAAGATGGCAACCGTATCATTGAAAAATATGATGAACATGGCAACCGTATCATTGAAAAATATGATGAACATGGCAACCGTATCATTGAAAAATATGATGAACATGGAAACCTAACCATTGAAAAATATGATGAATCTGGTGAATTAATAAGTGTAGAAAAAAAACAGGGTGTGACTGGACCATCGCACTATGATGGAGAAGTAAGAGAAATTAATTTGTTTGATTCATGTGCTTAATTATTATTGTAGACTATTTGAATTTGTGAATATGAGGTGTATGTTTGACTAAAGTATGAATAAATTTGTGATTGTTGTAAAAATTAATTAGTTGAAACAATTGAAAAAATAAATTAAACAAGACATTGTAACAAATCTGAAAATAAATTAACATAATTTAAATGGATCAATTTATTCTAATACCTCTTAATATTTAATATATTAACCATAAGTATTTTTAGTCAAACACCTCACATTCACACATGCAAATACTCTACAATTATTATCATCTTCTCCATTTCTTTTTATCAAATGGTATTAAAGATTTTCATCATTTCCTTTCATAAAGCTTAGTTAAATTGATTTAATAATATATATCTTTTTTTTTTTCAGAAATGTTGGGATGAACGAAGTTGTGAGGTAATTTCTATTAATTTTAACCCAACTTATTAAACTTATAGGATAATCATATAATTGGTTTTATGATTTGAAAAAAGGCAGTATACAGAAAACAAAGAAAAGGGGAATCATCTTCATCTTCATCATCTCAATATTATCAAGTTCCAGGAGAAATGGAATACAAGTCCAAAGTTGAACAACAAGGGGATGAAATTTGCCTTCCTGATTGTTCTAAGTTTAAGGTATGATTTCATTATAAGTACATATTTTAAAAATATAAATAATGTTAAATATAATTATTTTATGTTCTTTTTTTTATTTATACTCTTTTTCAACTGCATTGACCATTTAAAGTTTACACATATTCTCTAAATATAGTTGTAAATATTCAAGTATCGATGTCTTCCGACTCACCTCCAAAGTTCTTGTTCGCGGTCATCTGAGGTTCAGCACTTGAACAATCTTGGTGACTGTTGTTCTTCTTTCGCCTGCCGGCATTTCATATTCTTTAAATGAAAACTTTTAATAACTATTAGTTTAGTAATGGGTCTTTAAACAAGAACACTGAATAACTGATAATTGAGGAGAACTGTGATACAATTTCTTATTATTAAGCAAAAATTAACCAAGCCATTTCAAGTTCAAACCTAAAAAATCAAAATATAACTTCAACTATTAACTTTAGCAAAATAATACCCATATACAAAATTGTGTTTCTTTTACCATTAAGGGACTATTTTTTTTTTTAAATTCTTTTCGGCATCGGAAGCCATTTGAACTCCGTCCTTATTTATTTATATTAATTGGTAGCCAATATAATATAAATAAAATTTTCTCGCTTAAGACGGGAAGCGAACCATTGACCTTTGCTACGTGAAGCCTGACCTCTAGCTCTGCACCAAGGGACAGGGCATTAAGGACTCTAAAGAGTAAACAAAGATTTTTTTTCAAAATAAAAATCTTTGGATATTAGTTGATTAATTTTTTATTTACCTGGAATGATACCTATTGTTTTGGACATTACTACGATCTAATGGACATCACATAGCACTAAGTAGAACTAGGTTCTATTGAGATCCTGCTATCTCCAAACTCTAAACCATAACGCCTCTTTGACCTATTCATTAATAAATAAAAATAAATATTTTTCAGGATGAATCTGATCTTGCAAAAACTTCTGAAGAAACTCTGGAAGAGATTTCTTCTAGTGTTATTGATACTGAAAATGCAGAAGTGGTAACTATATTTTATTCTTTTAAAGCTTCAGACTAGATATAATTTCAACAATGAATTTGCATATCAATGTACTTTATTTAAGGCTTTTAATTACAAAAGAACTCATCTCCACTTTTTTTGGGACGTTAAAGCACATCTAATAACATTCTAGTAAAACTTCTCTTATCCAAAACTAATACATATAACTAATGGGAGGGAAGAAGCCATGCTTTTATAATAAATATCTTATCAATATCAAGCATTTTAAATATGTTAAAGAGAATTTTTACTCCTTCAAAATTTCCCATCTTCCCTTGGATATTTTTGCAAAACAGAAAATGCTCTAACTCGGAACTAATATCTTATATTTACACCATTTTATTTTTCATTCTTGATTTTTTCGCGCGCAAGTCGGTCAATACCCCTTTGATCCTTGTCCTAGTTTCCCTATTTTAAGTTAATTTGAAAGAAGAAAATTGTTGCTATATTGTAATTTTAATAGAGGAGAAAGCAGATTCAGGAATAAGGTAGTCTTTGGATGAACAATAAAAACTCAAAATTGAGACGGTTCGAACGAGGTTTGCTTCATCTTTAGTTCAATTTGATAGTTCTATTTATATTCAAACTGGTCAGCTTGTATTTGAAATATATATTGTATATATCATAACGCTCACACACCAATGAGACGGTACCATAAATTAACATTGTTGCACTTATATGTATCCATTGTATGTATTTCAAATACACCTTTGGGCATAAATACATAAATATCATATTGAACTGAAGATGAACAAGTAAACAATTCCTTCTTATGAATCGTCTAAATTTTGAGTTTTTATTGAGTATCCAAAGACTCCCTTATTGCTGCATTTTCCTCTAATAAGTTAATTTGTTTTTTTTTTCTAGATATATGTCCGGGCTGAAGAAGAAGGGAGTACTTCCTCAACTTCTGGAACTTCAGGATCAGCTAGTAGAGGAAGTGAATGCGTTTGTGTTACGCCTGTTGAATTTGACCCTATATATCTCACTCAGAAATTAAAGGTATCAACAAATATCCTTAACATTTAATATATTTGAAGAGAAGAATTGATTAGAATAAAAGAAATCAAAAAAAGCTCGTATAAAAAAATTTAATTATCTTAATTTTGCTTGACGGATAATATTCACCTTCCTCAGAGGTCTACAATGAATAGAATGGCATTAATAATTCTTGTAAGATAACAAGATATATAGCTAAAATTATTATACTTACAGGATAGAATAATCAAATATTACCAAAGAATAGTTTAGAATATAAGAGAAAAATATTCAAAATTACAATATATGTTCTTATTGTTTTTTTAGAATTTCGCGACATAATCAATTTTTTGCCAAATTCGCGAAATAAGCAAGATCAGAATCGAGTGGACCTCTGCAAGCTATTTTAATTTTTTTATCTAAAGAATCAATACTTTACCGAAAGTAAACAGGTGTAAACCCCTGCAAGCTCTATTTGTTGAATATTTTTTTTATATAAGGAAAATCTAATTATGTTTTAATAGCTGGATCCTTCTCTCCCTAGCCCTCTGATTTTTAGAGGTTACATCTCGTTTAGTAAAAAATAATATATAAATTAGATCATTCAGCTAAATTCAATTTTTGACAGCCAGATTGAGATGAATATTTTTTTCTTTTTTTACTGAAATGATAACCCATGGGAAATTTTACATCCATATCTTGCATACTTTTTAAGAAAAAAAAATGTTAAACTTTTGAGAATGTGAACGAAAATACACGAATCGAGCTTTTGATTTGGACAAGAATTTTTTTGAAAATATTCATATTGATCTTAATATTGACAAACCGAATTTAATCATATTTTAATTTTACTAAAAATTTACATGTTTATAAATCCCTAGGATATGGATGACTCAATAAACATAGGTCGAAACCTCTTATCTCTGTGAGTTTTAGTAAATCCGATGCATTCCGCTTTGGCTGCACTTTTTTTTAGAGATGTAGCTGTGATGTATACTTTAAAAAGGAGGTTGGTGATGGCCGCCATAGCAGGATGTTTCTTGGGTTCAATAAAACTCTTTGCGGTAAGTCATTCCGGGCGTTTTGGGCCATCCTCATTCTAGTGAATTATATACACTTATGAATTTTTAATAAAATTAAACTAGGTTTTTCAAAAATAAGATTAACAGCATTAACAAATAAGTATTTGCGTGTAGTTCCCAAAGCTGAGAAACAAATGATGGGCCAGTGCAACGTGCTTTGGCTGCCAATCCGCATCTTTAAATACCTTCTTAAAGTTATGATTTAAAAAAAAATCAAGAGCTCGACTCATCCATTTTCGCTTTAATTCTCAAAAATTTATGTAATTTTTTTTTCAGAAAGTTTGCAAGATATGGATGTAAAATTTTCATTGGCTTATTATTTGAGTGAATACAACAAATAAAAATAATTTTTCATCAAAATCTGAGAAGATGTGCATCAGGTCTAGATGATTTTGCGCGCATTGACTCATATTTAAATAATAAGCGAACTGACCTATAATTGACAGTAGTGATATTTGTTTTAAATATTCTACCTTGAGCCTTGCTTATTAGCGAATTCATTACTATAAAGGTAAAAATGAATTTTATTGATATTTTAATATAATTTCACAATATATTTTTGAATAAAACCAATGAGTTATTCGCTATAAAATTATTGAAATCTTGGATATGCTTTATTCTCGTTTGCTAAAAAAAATTTGGTGTCTTTGAGAGGTATATATATATATATATATATATAATTCTTAACTCCAGATTAAAATTTAATAAAATAATAATAAATTGTCTTTTTTAAGTCATTTGAATTTGAAAAAACCCAAATGGAGGTGAAAAAAACTGAATTGGACAATAGATATAAGGAACTCGAAAAAAAGCATGCAGATTTAGAAATATTGTATGACGATGAAGTGGCCAACTCGGATGCTTTGCTCCAGGTCATAGAAAAAAAAGAAGAAGAGGTATTTATTTTTCTTTTATAAGAATTATTGTTTAATTTCAATTTTGTTTTAAAATTCTTTTTAAGCTGGTTAAATTTAGAGATTTTGTGTCTTCACAAAATATTGCATTAGAGGAACAGCAACAAACAATTCAACATTTATCTCAAGAATTAGAAGCTGCCAAAATAGAAGTAAGTAACATTATTATTTTACCCCAGTGTAGAATGTATACGAGTATTATCTTTCAGTATCTTAAAATGCAACACTTTCTCTTACCTATATATATATATGTAAATATATATGGAGAGTATTGCGTCGCCAAAAAAAAGCAACCGAAATACATGTTTTTAAGGTTCCTTGAGTCTAAAAAAAGGGTCTCGCAAAATGGTTTGTCTCTTTGTCTTTATGTGTCTGTGGATGAACAAGATTTCTCAAAAACGAAAAAACCTTCGAGGCTGAAATTTTATATTTAAGCTAGATAGTCTCATCGCTTGCACATCGAAGCCTTTGAATAAAATCAGCCAACGGGTTCTAGTACTTTAATGATGTACTTTTTTAGTTTTTTTAAATTTTCTCAAAATTCACAAAACAATTATTTATTAGATGTTCTTTGAAATATATTAATACTTATCCCCCCCTCAAAAAAAAAAAAAAAAAAAAAAAATTTGTGGTTCACTTTTTCTTGAATATTTTTAGATTTTTGGTTATTTTCTCTTAAACTACTCTAACGATATCGATTAAATTGGCTAAACATATAACAAATTAGACAATCTTTAAGTTGTATTATTCATTTTCCACCTAAAAATAGTGTGGAGCCCTCAACTTAGGAATTTAAAACAATAGGAAAAATGATATCCATTTAGTTTTTATATTTAATTCTAATTTAATACTTTTTGATTTGAATATTCTATAACTAATCTATAAAGTCATATTTTAATGAACAAGAGGATTTCACATAATTCTTAAGGCATTGTTTGCATGTAAACTCTATCACATTAGGAAAGTACTAGCTAATCTTTACATGACTCAAGTTGTCCAAGAGACGGGAGTATGTTGTGGGTCTATCTATTCTCCCTTTTTAAGCACATAATATTATCACATCTTTTCGAAAGGTTTACATTTAAGAGCTGGGAGGAGGGAATTACGAACTGATATCTCAAACCTGCAACCTGCCCAATCAGAGGGCGGAGAGATTTAATAACTCCTTTCTTGTCAGTACTGCAAGGGTATAGAATATAATCCCGTCGACGATAAGGAATTGCAAAAGTGTAGTACAATTTAAAAATGGAAAAATTATTTAATAGCCGAACATGACGTTTAGGAGTATGCAGGCCACATTTATATGTGTTAACCATTTCTAACATTTTAGGGATGTAAATTAAAACAATAACAATACTATATATAATTTCATTCGTTTTTGCAAGATTTCATAATAGCTTTTAATTTTATTTTTATATTTTAAGTTCTTTTGTAAAGATTTTTATCAATGAACTTGAAAAGTTTGTTATTGTATTCTCTCTGTCTGTATGTCTGTCCACAATTTTTTTTAATATTTAATATTAGAGATTTTCAAAAAAAATTCCTATGGATAGGTTAGCCTAGAAAGAATTGGACTCAATTCTGGGGAAGATTTTTCCTTTCTCTTACCTATATATGAAATTTACTTCTATCTTTCTGACTCGCGTGGGAAGCTCGCTCTTCTCCTTAAAGCAGGAAATTTTCCAGAATTATGCGAGTATGAAATAACAGAACTTTGAATAAAATTTAATTTCAACTCAATTGAAAAAATGATCCCATATCCTAATTATAATGACTGCAATATAAAATATCTTATATATTAAATTCTTTAAATTTTTTATTTAGTCCACTTTCATAATCAAGGGTACATATAGACCATTGTAGCACACATGTTTTCTAATTCCACCAATGTATTACATCTAGACAATGCCCTACGCATTACTGAAGGTGCTTTTTGTAACTATTGATTTATAAAGGAGAAGGGAAGCAAACAACCAAATAATTAAATAAAAACAATTTTTTTTTATTTCTGCTTACCTTCGACGATTTTCTTCAGGACTGGTAAGCTGACAAGATATAATAAGTGGTGGCATCATGTTATTATGCGCAATGTTTCATCATGTTTTTATTTTTTTTCTTTCGATGGAAATGTATGAACATGTTATTTGTTAATGA
>JAAAKE020144137.1:0-13212 GCA_010014785.2 Anisolabis maritima | reverse complement strand
GGCCACCATTGAATATTCAATCATTTTTCAACATTAAATTAAAGATATACCATCGCCTCTGTTCCTTAGGCTCAAATTTAGAGGTGATCTAAGTAAAGATCAGTGTTTTAGTCCCCGTCCTAAGTGACAAAATTTATTTAAATTACATTGGCTCCCAATTAATTTAAATAAATATGGGCGGATCATTATAATACACTTATATAATTATATAAGTGTATTATTAAATTTGCACTGAAGAGGAATTGTCGCCTAAAATATTTAAGAATAAAATGGAGTGAGATGGACCCAAAACAACTTTGGTGACCGAACTAATATTTGTTCACTTTGATAGTTTATCAAATTCTACTTATAGACTATATAGACATTCCAACAGGCATTTGATCCTTATTCTTATTTAATTTCATAACGTAACATCTATCTCTATTCTCTCCAAGTTTTTTTCTCTCCCTTTTTTGGCTTTTTATTTGACATTCAGGAGGCAATTTTAACCTTTTGGTTAGCCATCCTCATAAAATCCTATCTGCGCTCTCCTCCGCCTCCTGCCTATTTAGGTTGAGTATGCAAACGTTGTCGTCGTTTCTCTAGAAATTTGATTCGAATCAGCAAACTTGATGATATTTTGGCATTTGAGAGAAGGTCATTTAAGGGTGAACGAGAGAATAAAAACCCATCAAATATTAGGTCAGATGAATCAAGGACAAAAAAAGGGCGGGGAACAACAAAAAAGCTTTATCATATTGGAGCATAAATAAAACTTTAATTAGGGAAGAATATAGGCAATGGCGTCAAACAAATCGGTGGTCGCATTTTCTAGGGAGGGGGATTTTGAAGAATTTTTTCGCTATGATTTTTATTTTATATGTTTGACATAGATGAAGCCCTATGTCTATATGCCTATAATCGTTTTGATAAAGTATAAATTGTCCCTTCTGTAAGCCGCTTAAAGGGTAAACGATACAAAAAATTTTTTCAAACAAGTTGTTCAAAATAATGAATAGAACAATTTTGTATAAGTGGATTATTAGTATATAGTATTATTCGCTTATGTTAATAGTTTAGAACAGTGGTTCTCAAACTTTTTCGTTTCACAGCGCCCTAGAGTTTCAGGATTATTTTGCGGCGCCCCAAGTCAGATCGTACGTTTTTCTAATACTTCAAATAGTTATTAGATTCTTTAAGTTAACACGTTTCAAATTGAAAGAGAAAAGTACTAAATAAGTATATTTTTTGACTCAAAATGGAACTTTTGGCGGCCCCCCTAGAAGCCACGCACGGCGAACCAGGGGGCCGCACGCCGGAATCTCTGGTTTAGGAGATATTTTGATTTTTCATCTTTTAAC
Organism: Anisolabis maritima; assembly: GCA_010014785.2. NCBI lineage: Eukaryota > Metazoa > Arthropoda > Insecta > Dermaptera > Anisolabididae > Anisolabis > Anisolabis maritima. The sequence goes on along the minus strand of JAAAKE020144137.1, from coordinate 11,872 downwards.
TTCAAACGAAGCACCACATAGCCTGGATCGATTTTTGCCTAAAGAGGATGTTGCCTTTGGTTCTTGAATAAAAGTTTGTATATAAAATTTCGTTTCAATTTGTCAAGTCGTTTGGGAGCAATCGTGTCTACACACAAACACGTTTGCAGACAAAATTTCCGTAATCGAATCTAAAAAAGGATTCAGGGGATCTCAGGGAGGTCCTTTTGGATCAGGTGAATAAAAAGACAATAGGAGGTCCGAGACATAAAGATAGGATGTGAAAAAATTTAGTTAAAATATCAATTAAAATAACACCTATTTATTTCCTTAATGATTCAGGTCTTAAAAATTAAATAACTTCCCAAAGATTATTTTGAATTACAATTAGACTTTGGGTAGAAATTCAAAAATTACGGGGGAGGAGGGGCCCCAAAATTTTTTATAATCCTATATATATTATATTATAATATAATTTATATTTTTCTTAATAAGAGCCTTAGTTTTTCTTAAGAAAAATCTTAACTTAAGTGAAAATTTACTTTCAGTTTTTATTTAGAATTTCTTATATTAAAATTTTTCTTAGGTTCTTCCTTAGTTCTCTTTATTAAACAATCAAGAAAAATAATAACTCAAAAAATTCCTTATAAGAAAGCAGAGTAAAATTTCTCTCAAGTTATTATTATTTTTAAGAGCCAAAGTGTTTAATTTTTCAAATAAAAAGAAATTGCATGTGATTATTACCCGATATTTTGATTTCTCCTTCATCAAGGAAGTAAAAATAATAAAATTTATTAAGGTGAGTTTACAAAAAAAAAAAAAAAAAGAAAAATTTTTATAACAATATTTGTTAATCAACAATTTCATTAGGCTGGAGTTTTTTTACAAAGATATGATATGAAAAATGCGCATCCTTTTTATTAAAATATTTTATTTATGCTTTTAACGACATTTCAACAGGAATTCTGTCTTCATCTGAATGACAGAATTCCTGTTGAAATATCGTCGTTTAAAGCATAAATAAAATATTTTAATAAAAAGGATGCGCATTTTTTATAACATATATCTTTGCAAAAATATTTGTTAATACTCACCTCACTCTAATACTGTTTGGTTAGTTAGAAGAAAACAACAAAATTTTATTTTATACAAGGACCCTTCCTAAGAACATATATTGAACATTGAACCGCGATTTTAATTTTTTTCAAAGAGAGTTAATGACTTTGTTAATTTTTTCATTCATCCTTTTTTGCCTCTTAAATAAATAAATTTTACGCCACTACACTTAGGGCTTATCTCACTAATCTTAATTAAAAAATAATAAGTCACACATGATTTTAATTTCCTGAAAAATAAACATATAAAAATCTAAATAAATCTACATGTAAATGTGATTAAGAATAAGGTGGATAATTCTGTTAGGTGTCGTAAATTAAGATCAAGGAGTAGAGAATCCGGAATCCATTATACCAGTTACGTCCAACTGCCATAAGGGCTCTGGTCTCTCCAGGCAAAGGAAAGAACGTCTAATCAACTCCGTGATGGTATTTTTCTAAAATTAACCTCAAAAATAGATCCACAAGCAGTGATCACAATATTACAATCACTAGTTAATCCTGGATCTGCCATTATTATCTAAATTCCGATTAGAGCAATTGGATGCATTCAGAAGGTGTTTACACTGGAGGGTTTGCAATTCATTCCCTAGGGAGTTCAGTTCAGAGAGACAAGGGCAAGTGACCTCCAATCACCTTTAAAATCAATTCCTTTAACCTATATATATTTTATTTACGTAGATAGTTTTGGGATTTTTATCGATATCTTGCCATCTGTCCGCAATTCAGAAAAGTGAACAATTCCGCTTGTTTTTAAATAAATAGGTTTGGCCAAGTAAATTTCTTCTTATTTCCAACATGAATTCTAATTTCTTAATCAGAATTTAAACTCCAAATATCTCTATCATTGATAGATTCTGCCATTTTTGCTCAGCCGGAATTACAGTAAAAAACATGTTTATTTTCATCTTAAAATAGACATGAGAAACATGAATTTTTCAAGTTAGACAAGAGAATTTCCAAGAATATGGAAACCAGATCAATATTGTAACTCCTGTTCAATGTGTGAATTTATAAGAATCCGATATGTCCAATATTGCAATATTGACATAATTCTATGGAAATGCGAATAGCTTAAAAAATTTAACATTTTCTAAAAATAGAAAAAGAATTAAAATTAGCAAAATTAATCATAAAAGGTAAAACTTTTATTATTAAATTCTAGTAAATGTAAGACTATCAAAGGTAATCTTTGATGTAATCAATTTATTACAAGAAAGGCTATATTCTATTATTATTTTTCTATAAAAAATACTTTTTTTTCTTACTTATATATCCATGTTAGTTTGTGAGCAATCACAAAAGTAGCTGTAAATTATTCAGGATAAAAGAAAAAATCATATTGACTATTAGCACTTCCAATGAATTCGTGTGATATGATAATAGATATTTTGATTGGAATCTAAAATTTGCATATAATTGGACGAAAATGTCCCCTTGGAATGGAGGGATTGGAGCAGTCGGTCTGGCGAGCTTTTAGGCGGCTCGGAGTGTCCACTTAAAGTTGTTTTGGTTTGCGTTGATAAAACCGAAAAAGCCATCTAGAACTGGTCTGACTTGAACGTTAAAAAATTAAAAAATTGAACCTCTCATACCATAACAAAATTCCTGCCTACGCAAGAGAGAATGAAAAGATTAAGCAGTAAAAAAAAACCTTTTCCAAAGTCAAATATTATCATAATTATTTTTCTCTTCTCCACACTCCATTTTTCGTTAAAATAAACAATAAAAAAAAAATCATCTCCCTTTAATGAAGTTTTTCACTATCTCTTAAAATGAAATCTAAATAATGGGGAATATTCTTCTTACTCTCGTTTGGCCCATCAACTTGTTTATCGTCGAAGGTGTCAATAAAAATAAGGATTGCAATCTGTAGAAAAAGCGTAGAAGAAATTCATTTTAATCGTTGGCAATTTATATCAGAAACATTGAAAACAAATTGACATTCTTTTAAAGGAAATTGGAAAAACAAGCGAATTTAAAAATAAAAGTATAAAAAGTATTTTCTTTTAGGAAAATTTAAAACTCTTAAAGTAGCGGTCCGCGGACCACTAGTGCTCCTTGAGAAAATTTTGATGGTCCGCTGAAAAATCTGGACATCATTTGCACATTTTATGTTAATTAATAATTAAACAAAAATGATATTCGAAGAAATTCTTATATTCTGAATGACAGTTCAGATAAGTTTTTAATACATTAGCATTTGAAAATTACAGTCCGGACCTGGACCGCGTTCGCTAGTTACCGACCGTGGATTTAGAACTTCAAATCACTTATTACTAGAATATTCATAATTATTTTTTACTTTCTTCAATAACAATTTCCTTTTAATAAATTATTATATTAAATCAAACTTATTTTTAATGATCTTTTTAATGATATAAATTTATTCTTTGTAAATCTTCCTTCACTCCCACCCCCTCGCCATCGAAAATACATAAATAAAGCCCTGATATACAATATATGAATGTTGAAATTCCTTATTGATTTTTCCTTAGGAAAATGGTGTATATTTTATTATATTTTTTATCTTTTGAAAGTGTTAGCCATTGAAAATTAATTTTAAGGAAGGTTAGAGATTAAATGATACAAACATTATTGTCTAAATTAGGGGATTCTTAACTATTGGTACAGATTTTTTAAATAATTTCCTAAAGGTGACAAAAATAGGAATTATGGTATTAAGCAAGGTATGTCTAGAGTTGAAATATATGAAGATGCGATACCACAGTTTTCTACGAAATTTCTCTAATTTTAAGCCAATATAAAGAATAATTTTTTCAAAAAACAAACCAAAAAATTATATAATTTTAAAATTTATATACATATATATTTTTGCTTAATAGCATTCTCCTATAAAGTACCTATCATTTTAGAGTAATCTAGAGAATCTTCCTTAAGTAAGGAAGCACTCTCAAAGACGCGTAGATTTCGATTTTCATTACACATTTTGACCATTAATTTCCTTAACAAACGCCAGCCAGTTATGGGGAACATCTGACCATTCTACCGATCACCAAGGGCCTTAGTCTTAGAAAAGGAGCTTGCTTGTAACAAAGGGGTGACACATCTTAAGTGAAGAGGGTTCAGAAAAACTTTTAAGAATTAAGAATTAAGAAAGAAAAATAGGGAAATAATTATTCATATTTTTTCCCTGCTTGCACTTTCCTTGACAACCTACCTACATCTTTGTCCTTGAGTTTCCATTTCTTTACCCCTTCTCTCTCTCTCTCTCTTTAATTCACCAACGAGATCGAAGACACTTGACAGATGAACAAACTTTACTCGAAGGGCGCGGATTGAAAAATTAATGCTTTTAAATTCCTTTTCCTTCTAATTTAATCACAAGATCAATTAATCTTGAGATATTTTTCAAAGAAAATTAGCAATTAAATGGATGTGGAGTAAACAGCCTGCGGAGGAATCAAAGTTATTTTTCCTCTCTCTCTTTCTTAAAAGTAGAGCGCAAGTTAATTAACAAGGATTTAATTGAAAAAAATAAGCAAATTTGTTGGAAGGCTAAAAAAAGAGTTTAATATATCATCATTATAGGTTTCTAAAGAAATATAATTTAATCCTAATTAAATTAAGCTTTAAAAAAAAAACTCGCATTTATTTATTTATTTATTAAATTTGGGGCCAAAATGAAAAAAAATTTATTCTTTTTGCCAACGTTTCATACGCCTGTCACGCACTTCTTAAGGGCTAACAATTTTTAGAGTTTGCTAAATGTATTTGTGTAATATAGTTACATTGGTTAATAGAGAATAGGGGGGTCCATAAGTCACTTTACCATATAAAAATTGAAACAAAATATTTATTCGATTTTTAAATTTAAAAGTGACATGTGGGTCACCCTGTATTTGTAATAGACTTGTTCAAATCAAAGGCAGCACTCATCCTAAAACGATCTAATCACTAAGGTGGGGGAGGGGGCTTCCTCTTAATTCCCCAAAAGAGGAACTTGTAGCGAGGGAGGAGGAATCTGCCTCGCATCTTATAAATTAAATCTTTTATTTCCGGATCTTTAACCTAGGTCGTTTTTGAGAGTGAATCCTTTTTGATGTGGGGCGTTAGAGACTTTAATATTAGCCATTTATTAATACACAACCGTTCTATATTTTAAATTTTCATAGACAAAAAAATCAAATACTAGCCTTTGGATGCGAAAGATTGCAAAAAGTATTCTTCCACATGAAAAGAAATGAGTGATACAAAGAGCTATTTTCAATCGGCTCTCGCCCATTCGAAGCAGCAGGCTCAGTTTACCTCTTTATTTGGGCTTCTATCAAGGGATCGAATTTTTTTATTTATTTTTCCTCTCATTGGAATATATATACATATCCTATATATATTTTTTTTTTAATAATCTCAAAATTGTAATGAAAATTTTCATTTCGAATAATCAATCTTTAAATAAATATGAATAATACATTTTGAAAAATATTTTTGCTCCAGTGAATGGACTATCCCTCTTAAATAACTCTTTCAACGGAATCAATCTAGTCTAGTACGTCCTTCTCTTTCGAGTGAGAGGATTCTCTTCAAATGATTATTTAAACGGAATAATCCCAGAAAATATTAAATCGAATTGAACAATTCTTTGATCAAGTTAGCGTTTCTCGAATCGTAGCGGCTCCTTAAGAGGGCGCAAAATAACAAAAAATTTTTTTTTAACTAATTATTGAAATACAAATAAGTATTTCGTTTTTAAAAAAAATTCAACTAATGTATAAAAAGTGGAAGGTGAATATTCAAAAAAGGATTCCACGTACCATTTTTTATTTAAGTATTTCCGACATCGGAGGCAATTCAGTCCTTATTTATTTATATTAATTGGTAGCCAATATAATATAAATAAATTTTTTTCGCTCAGGCCGGAAAGCGAACCACTGACTTTTGGTACTCAACACCAAGGGACAGGGCTTCCGAAAATGTCTGCCATGCCTATTGAGTGTCGCGTTATGATGACGATGCAATCTTAGGCAGCGAGCAGAGTTTGATATTTATTTCTATAAGTGATGTTAGGTTAACTAATAAAAAAAAAAAAGAAAAATATCGCGGAGTACTTGTTACATTATGAGACAAAACTTACAAACAATTGAAAGTTGAAATTTTCCCTTTCACTTTGTAAGGAGGGGAGGGAAGCTGCTATATAAAAAAAAGTGGTGCTAAGGTAAAAAATTTGAGAAACACTGGACTAGGACATTCCTTATGTTTATTCTAGACTATTTTTTACTTTTTCGAATACGTAGTATGTGAAAACTATTAGTAATTTTCTATTGTTTCATCTCGAGATTTTGATTATTCTTGACGTTTTGAACCTTCCTGAGTCCGAAAATATCATTTTTCGAATTATGTCTGTGTGTTTGTGTATGTTCGCCAACAGGATAACCCGAACGCGCTTTAATATAGATCAACCAAATGTTACACACGGGCATTACATGATCTCTATCAACTTTTGGGCTATTTCCCGCAAGCCGTTATGGTACACCTAAATATATTTGTATATACGAGAGAGCTGAGATGTGGGCCAGTCCAGATTTTTTTATAGGACCCTGTTGATTAATTATTTTTATAATATCGCAGAAAACACTGACGAAGAGAAAGTTGCGGGAGATGAAGGTCAGCGATTATCTTTGTAAAAAAGTCATTTAAACTTTTCCTCTTTTGAGATTGACTTAACAATTCATTTTAAAAATACACGGTATCATTTCTATCAACTAATAAAAAAGTAATTTTCACAACAATATAAACTCGATAAGAAATAAATTTAAATTGCATGCTATATCATTTTTTTATTTAGAGGGTTTCCCTCATCCTTCCTGTTGAAATAAAGAGAGAGCACTTGAAGTGCATTAGCGCGAGTCCACAGGAAATTCAACCCGGCATCTTTCATCAAACCTCCTCCGCCTTTCAGCATCTCTGAATTTGTATTCCCCTTCTTTTGCTAGAACTATTAAATTTTTACTTTCTCTGACCTATATATCTAATAATATATATAGTGAGAAAGTCTTGCAATCGCAAAAGAAATCGATGTTGAGATTTCAACTGTTACACGTTTTAAGGTCCCCTGAATCTAAAAAATATGGATTTCGCAAAATGGTCTCTCTGTCCGTGTGTGAACAAGATATTTTAAAAAAGAAAAAACGTACGAGGCAGAAATTTTATATTTAAGCTAGGAGCCTTCAATTTTGGATTTAGAAAAGAGAGAAAGGCCCCTTGTCATGGTAACAAAATATAAATATTTTTAACTCTTATGTTTTATATTATATTGACTACCAATTGATATAAATAAATAAGAACGGAGTCTAAATGGCCACAGATGTCGAAAAAACTAAAAAAATAAAATTTCTATGTTTGATAATAAAATAAATTTAGGTGCCAATCTAATAAATTTAATTTAATTTTTTTTATAATTTTAATAATTTATTAATAGACAGAAACGAAAAATCTCTAAAATTAAAAAGTAAATAAAATTGGGAACGGGCCCGAGGCAAAAAATCCAATTTTCCACACCTTAGAGAGAGAAAGTTGTGTGATGTGCAGACGTCACACTAGATTTTTGTTAATATTTTTTTTTAATTCGAACCCAATATAATACAAATAAATTTTTGTCGGCCAGGACGGGAAGCGAACCACAGACCTTTGTGAAGCGAGATGAACCGGCGGACAGGGATCAAAAATCTATTTGTTCATAAATCGCTAGGATTGTCTGATTCTCTAGTTTTATTTATATTTGTGTTCAAAGAAAATAGTAATTATGTAAATTAGTAAAATTTTTACCAACATAAGATCAGAAAAAAATTTTTTAATGATAAATGGCAGCTTTCATCCATCTTTATATTATATAGCTCTTTGCAAGAGATAATAAATAAAGTACATTATCTGGTTTATTTGTATTAAATACAATATATGATTTATTTATTAATGATAACAAATGAAAAATTATTTCATGGGTTGCTGGTGATTAACCTCAGGATTATTCTTGTATCGACACTGCTAAAGATGATTTTAGAAAAATATTTCTAAATCGAAAAAAGTTGGCAGACCTGCTTCTCCTTTTTTTTTTTTTTTTATTAAATATTAAATAAATAGTTGAATTATAACGGTGTCTTTCCTAAGAACTAAAAAGGTGAGTCATTCTATTTTAATATTAATACTCGATCCTGTTTTAAAAACGTATTTTTATGACTTTTTGTATAGATGGAAGCTTCTGAGGGACCACCTAAACATTTTTGCGATTTACCAGCAAGGGCCATAATTGAGGAGAGAATTCTGATTTATTTATCCATTCAAGATCTCGTTAATGTACAAATTGTATTTGAAGAATTAAAACCTCATATTGAAAGAGTTTTCCAAAAAAAAAAGAAACTCTCTCTCCATGGGGATGAAGATTTTGGGAATCGCATGGAAATTATACTGCAAAATTGTAAAAGTTTAACTTATTTAGATTTATGTCTTGTCCCTTGGATTACTGACGAATATGTTGGACCGCTTTTGGAGAATAATACGAATTTGGTTTTCCTGAATTTGTCCTATTGTCGCCGATTGACTTTCGAAAATGTAGGGAAAAAGATCTTGGGGTTGTTGCAGCTTAGGCGTCTCATTTGTAAACGGACAAATATCTTGAGCATCAAATTTTTCCATAGTTTGAGTAAAAAGAAAAATATCAAACAAGTGACTGTTTCTAAGCAGTCATATAAAAGTCCTCTTTTTGTAAGTGGACAGGTTTCTACCAGAGATGGCTTTATAAAGGACATTCGTTGGATTCTGTCCTACAAATTTTATTAACTTTAATTAATTAATTAAATTAATTATTAACTTAGCCTAATTAATTTTTATGTGATAATTTTTTTAAATTTTTTGGAAAAATTTTATAAAAATAACTTTTTTATTTATAAAAAAAAAGTGGAATTATTTTAAATATAAGACAAATAAATATTTTATTTGAATTTCTGTTTCTTTATTTTTTTTTTTTTTTTCATAAAAATAAAACCAATTAGACAGGGCTATCCAACACACAAGCGGCCCGTATAACATTTTTATATTTTTGATAATTCTTTGCAAACTTTTTTAACTTAAATTTAAAATATAAGAATTTCTTTCCAAATTCAACACGTATTTGTGGTCTCAAAAAAAAATTTATTAAATCTTCCATTATTTCCTTTATTTAACTTAAAACCTACAATCTTAAGAAATTTGATGTGGCCCGAATAATTGTATTTTTGTTTGAATATTAATTAACGTATTTAGTGATGAGGTGAAGAGGTGAAGAGAAAATAGGCGCAAGCAATCTTGAAAATACGAGACGTTTCGGATAAAATTTATTTGTCCATCTTTTTAAGGCTTTTCGACATCAGAGACTATAAACGATATAAAATATATTAATTGCGATACATATAATCCAGGCATATTTATTTATATCAATTGATATTCAATTGATTTAAATTTGTCTACCCGGGATCCGAACCCATACCCCTTGGCTTTTAAAGTAATCAATATTGACAATGTCAATGGGGGGGGGGGGAGGTTCTGATCGGAGAAAGTTGTGTCTATATATATCTATATAATCTTAATATTCATGGCTATGTATTCGATTGTTAAAGATGGATATAGTGATATAATATTGTAAAAATTTTATTATAAAAAATTCCACTAAATATACTATACATCTTTAACAATCAAAATTTGATATAGAAGAGCAAGATCAGCCAAAAAATGAAAAAGCCTTTATATGCTTGTTGATCCCGGAGGCTTTTCGAGACAAATTTAGTCCATGTTAAAAATACAATACATAGTCATGAATATATTAAGATTATATAATAAATTAATGTATATTTATAATTCAAATTTCTCGGGAAAGAAATTTGTGTGTGGTTGCACCACCTAGCCTTATTACTGAGCATTTCTAAAGGGCGTCACTAGAATTAAAAGAAGAGTTAGCTTACGATTCGAAAAAAAAACATTCGTTGTTGATTTTTTTAGGATAAATTTTTCCTCTATTTTGATTAATAGTGAAAAAAAAAATAAAACAAATCTGATCTTTTATTTCCCAACGTTTGCGTCTTAGCTCTGTCCCTTGGTGCAGAGGTAAAGATCTCGCCTCACGTACCAAAGGTCGGTGGTTCCCTTCACGTCCTGAGCTACAAAAATGTATTTTATTATATTGGGTACAAATTAATTTAAATAAATAAGGACGGAGTCTAAATGGCCTCAGATGGCGAGACTTAAAAAATGAATTGTTGAATGATATATGATTGAGTTTTTTTTAAAGACAATGATAAAAAAAAATGAATCCTGTTTTTATTACTAACTTTTTCAAAAGACGTTTCGGCTGCAACGGCAAGCCTTCCTCAGACCAAAATGCTATTTAAAGTTTAAATTTCAAAATGTCAGCATTGTAATAACTTTTTTGGTTTGGTGTGGTAATTTCTTCCAACTCCACTCCAACCCCTGACGAGAATGTCTTTCACCTCACTTACACAAAAGAAACTATGTGACTCTCTGAGGGTCAGGCGGTTCACAAGTAATCTTTCCTATCTTGCTGAAGAGTACTCAATGTCTACTTATTCTAGACGATTTTTTTAACATAAGTTTGTTACGTTTAATTACTGACTTCCCGCTGCTCTCTCTTTATATTTTTTAAAGGTTCATCCGAATGTTTTTTCTTTTATGAGGGCATATATTTAATTATAAAACTTTCCCTATTAAAGAATTTTTAATTTTGTATTCTAAAGTCCAATATTATGAAATAAGAGCTTTTAGGTTCAAAGTCCTTAGGACATTCACCTCCCAGAAGATTAAAATGAGCGGATCGAACAAATTTCTTTTCTCGAATATAATTCTATCTGATATTTTCATACAAGATTTTCTAAAAAGAGGCGCCCAAGAACTTTGGCAAAATACAAATATATTGGAAACAATAGATAAGAATGTTGAGTGCCCTGCTAGTAAATTAATTCAAACGATTACATCATTTCGGTTGTTAAGCGAACGCACGATCTGACCTCTGTTGGTGATTAACTTAATCGAAGAGATATATACATTCCAATTAAGCGACACAAGATAATCTCATTCAAATTACTATAATTTAACACACTTAGGTGTGTGTCCCATCCCTCTTTAATTAGCGTTTAGAAGAGGAATTGATTACAGTTCAATCATTGTATTAAAGCGCCTCTGGTAAAAATTAATTGGTCCTTTTTAAAGCCTCTATATATTCCACTAATAATAATTCAAATCAGGAGCTTAAATTAACCAAATTAATCAGAACTAAGCCCGGGGTGGGTATTGCCAAAGTGCGATAATAAACACGAACGCCCTCTTGGCATTCACTTTTGAAAAGGGTCGCGCTTCCATTTGGCTAGGTGAAAAATTTTTTATTATCTTAATTTATTCAATCATTCTTCTGCCCTTTAGAAACAATTACGCTATTGTTGCCATATCATTAAAAATCTGGTCACACCACAGATCTCTTATCAATTATTTTTAATATTTGAACTAAGCTCTCTAGCCGATTCTATTCAACCGAAAATAGCGAAAATTCCCTCTATTTCAAAAACGGCTGAAAAAATGTATTCAACAAAAGTTACTTAGAATTTAATTTAAAATAACTTATAAATAAATTTTCCGAAATAATATAAATAACGAAAATTTAGACAAAAAGAGTAAAAAAAACTCTAAGAGTAAAGTACTCTCTAGGGTTTTACCAAAACCAAAATACACATTTGTATATATATCTTCACTTATATAATTGATATACAAAATTTAAAAAA
>JAAAKE020144126.1:0-13212 GCA_010014785.2 Anisolabis maritima | reverse complement strand
CAAAGAAAAAAATTGCCAATTTAATTACAATTCATTAAAGCCTCCCAAAAAAAAAAAGAATACAGAATCAATATTTGATTTGGAAAACATTTTGTTGAAAAAGTTTTTTTTTTTTGGAACAAGGAAGAGAAGAACTTTATTGATTTCTTCAATGTTTTCTTATCTGCAGTCTTAGAAAACTAAAAGAACAGATGAGAGAGAGAGAGTCATGTTGTGCTAATAAAAACTCAAACAAACAAAGTGTTTTTCCTCGCTAATGTGAAGGCCAAGGCCCCTCCACTCTCCATCGTAGGGATTGATTAGCTGTTGGTTGATGGTTGGGGATAATCTTCCGGCACCCCTTTGAGCCCTTTTGGTCCATTCTCCACCCCTATAAGCAATCAAGGCGGCGTCCGGTCGAGCTGTTAAAGTGCCTAACACCAATTCCGGTATATCCGGCCTGGGGAGTCTTCTTCTTTTCGGGTTTGCCTAGAGGGGATCCGATCCTATGTGTGTGTTGAGGAAATGTTCGAGTCATGTCGCCTCCTCTCTCTCAATCTCATATAATTACTTGCCTCCGAATTCAAAGGAATTAATTCGGTACAGGGGATTGTTAGGAGGATAAATACGGAGAGACAGAAATGGATTACAGGTTTTCCCTTTTCTCTACAACTAATTGAAGTTTTGTTTTTTTTTTTTTACTTTTTTTGTACCAAACAATCATGTGCAATAAATTATATTTTTCTTGTTTTTTTTTTTTATTAAATTACAAATTACGTTCTTAAATTGATTCAAATGAAGTGTTCTAAAAACTTAAAGTTGCAGTGCGAGTGCACTTACCATTACTTCAAGAGACATGTCTAATACAAGATATTAGAAATATTTTTCAAAAAAAAATAAAAAAAATCGGTACAACTTGATGGAAAATATATGATAAAATAAACGTATATAGAACATGTATATATGTAAAAGAACGGATAATTAATTTCCACAATATGTGTTCATTCTTTTCTAAAATTAGGTCAAATAGATGATATTTTTGAATATCACAGAGTTATCTATCTTGAAAAGATAGAGATAGAAGTTACGTTGTGGTTAGTAAATCACTATGTAAAATTGCAGAGGGGGGGGGGGGGGGGGGTACTTCCATTGAGGTTGATTTACCCGCCTTCACCCCCCATATTCCCTCATTTACTCTTTTTTCCCCCCCCCCCCCCCCTCCTCTCCTGCCTCCGTCTCCTTTTTGGAAAGTTGTCTCTGCGTGACGCAACCAAGCCGCCAATTTGTATATCCCTCTCACTCATTCCATATCACCACCACCGCCATTATAATTTAACTTATTCTAACTTGTTACTTAACTCAACTTGGACCATAGTTAATTTCAACAAGTGTTATCAAACTAGAGAATTATATTTGCCAGTGTGACGCAGATGATGGCTGCTCGGTTTTAGTCTCGTCTCGCCTCTCTCTCTCTCTCTTAGGATCTCTCTTCTCTTCTAATGTCTTAGCTTGACAGTTTGTTGGTGCCCACCCACACCTTTTGGATGTCTTGTTGCCGTCAAGCTAAGCAAAGCTATTGTGTGCTGGCGGCTGAATTTCCACACATTCAAATGATGTTCCTCTGCTGCTTTAATTATTCGAACCAGAGAGGAGAAAAATTTCGAAAAAAAAAAAGGGGGTCAAAATCGATTTCACTGAAATATATCCTTTCGATTTTTATGAAATTTATTGAATCTTTTTTTCTGATTTTTTATATCATTAACTCAATAGTATTAATATAGGAACTAAGAACTCACCGTCATCAGGTAGATAGATACGTTCGTTTTAACAAGTAACCACGTGTTTACTTGTCAAATATGTCCTTAAACTCGCGACTGACTAGTAGCTAGTCTACTAACCACTTCCAGTCTTTCTTTTTACTCCCTGCTTCAATCTTCTCTAAAACTTACAATCTCCAATCTTCAACAAGCACCTCTCTTCCTCCTGTTCTACCTGGTAGGTCCTTATACTTCCATATCAAAAAAAAAAAAAAAAAAGAAAAAAGAATGACGGCTGCGGAAATAGTGACCGAAACTTTATATTACTTATAATAAAAAGTTTATGTTTAAAAGTTAGTTAGAAAATAATTTCGAAAATTTTACTTACTTCGATATAATAAAGCTTTCTCAATGGGTTATACTCCTGATTATATGATAATATTATTTTTTGTAATATTTATTACTAAAATAAACCATGGTTAACATCTTTTATTTATAATAATATCATAATATTAATCATGAAAGTTTAAATTACCAAATCAGAAGTTCAAGGAGATTTTAGAATTTTATTTTTTCAATGTCATCTGATGATACAAATGAACAAAACTTCAAATTCTAAATGAGCTCTAGAAGAAAATTTTATATATTCTTTACCAACCACCATGAAAAATCTCTTCTTTTTTTTCTTTTTATAAGAATAAATTTGATGATCTGATAAAAGGCCTTTTTTTCTCTCTCTCTTTCTTTTTTTTCTCATATTTTATCAATTCCGGCCATAAATCGACAGATCCTTTATTTAAGAAGATATCCGTATCAAAAGTATTTGGACAGATCTTAAAAAGTTTGGTCTCTCTAGTGAACTGTGAATATTTAATAGGGTTGGAAAACGTTTCTATATATATATATATATATATATATATCAAGTTTGATCGGTTTAAAGAAAAGTTAGATATAAATAATAAAAGAAATTTTATTTATAAGAAAAATAAATAATTAATTATCATCTTTATGTCCAACGCGAGTCCAAATTTTTACCCTCACCTGACCAAATTTTTACCCAAATTTTGCGTCTCAATTTCAAGTTTTGAATATCAAATTATATCTGCTCAGAGAATTAATTAAAAATTTAAATAATTAAATCTCATAATTATTATTCTATAATTAATGATTTATATTAAATTTTTAAGAATTTTTTTTTCATAGAAAGTGCAAGAGAAGGGGGGAAGGGGGGGGGGAGAGGTGAAAGGCCTCTCACTCCCAAATATTGGCGATTGGGGTATGGTGTGTGCCTTCAGTGCTTAATGCACCAGGGGAATGATCGTTTCGGTTTATAATTAAAAGCTTTTTTTTTTTTTTCACAATATATATATTATATAAGAGAGAGAAAGATGATTGTTGGTTAGATCGATTTCACTTGATAATAATAAATAGAAAAAGTTTAAAATACAGTAGGAATTACTTAAAATAAAAATAACCGAACTGCTTAGAGGCACAAATCCATTTGATCTTTTAAAGAGAAAAATACATAATACAAAATAACGGAGAATAAACAAAAAATCGAAATGCTCTTTAACAAATAACATAATCAGAATATTCCCATCAGAGGTGGGAATAAAGTAGAATTAACAAACGTCTTTTCCCCCGGATACGTTCTCTTTTTTAGACGTTAAATTTCAGCCCGGCCGAGGTTTTTTTTGTTTTCTTTTTTTTTTTGTTTTTACTAAACAAAGATTTTTACTTTTCCCACTTTTACTCAAATAATTATTATTATATTAAAATATAACATAAATAATAACTTAAAATAACATCAATTAGCGAAGTGAACTGTCATTTTAAATTCCGATTAAATATTAAATCTTTATTTTTATTTTTGCAAAAGAATTTATTTATTTTTCCAGGATTTATGTTATTTCCTCTTGAAACCTAATAAATTTGTAATTTTTCTATCAATAGACCATTTTGTCCCCTTTTGATAGGAGAAAAATATGGTAACTCTAGGATAAAGCTTAAATCAATCTCAAAGTTTATCCAAATATCAACCTTTTCCTGGGGAAGAAATCGGAAACCCACCCCAATGTTATTCCCAAGAAACTCTCTAGAGCGGTGTTTCCCAACGTGGGGCCCACGCCCCACAGGGGGGCAATTCGAAAATGGACTCGACACGAGCTTAACCCTTTTGCTCCGGGCCATTTAAATGCAATTGAAAGAAAAAAGCAGTAACGTGTTACATAGGGGGGCATAAGAATTTTAGAAAGACCTAGGTGGGGCATGGCACAAAAAAGGTTGGGAAACATTGCTCTAGAGAAACCAAAACGTGTCACTTCCTGATTAAAAGGATTGAAGAGAGATAAGACAAAGATAAAAAATAATATAAATAGAGTATATCCCTTTTTCCTTTGGTGTAGAGGTAGAGGTCTCGCTTCCCGTCCCGAGCGACAAAATTCTATTTATATTATATGGGCTACCACTTAATATAAATAAATAAGTACTAAATGGCCTCAGATACCGAAATAGACTTTAAAAAAAAAATATTATTGATAAAGCGGGAGAGTTCTACTTCTCCGCTAATCAAAAATCTTCAATCAAGGGACAACTCATCTACATCTCACCACAGCCACTTACAATTCAGGAGTCTCATTTTGTCCTTATTCCCCACTTCGTCACTCTATAGGGATACTTTCGATAGGACAAATAAGAAATAAAACTGACAAATTATTTAATTACAAGGTAAAGTGTGACAATATACATAGATTATTCACTCCTCCCACTAAAGAAAAAAATGGGGTATGTCAATTTGAAAAATTAAATAAAGGGTGAATTGGAGAGAGAGAGAGAGGCTTTTCTCTTCTTCTTCGTTTTTCGCACAATGAGACACTTGATCCATTCAACTTGAAATTCTCTCTATCTCTCCTTTCCCCAAACAATGAATGACTCACTGCTCTCTCCTGCTCCTCGTTAATGATTATTATTATTATAATTAACCAATTAACTTGCTCATTATTAAGATGAACATCCCTCAAAAACGACACCAAAAATTAGTTTCCTCTCTTCTTCTTCTTCTTCTTCAAAAAGAAAAAAAAAATTCTAATAATAATTAATAAGTTAATTGAAGACTCAATTAAAATTTGTTCGAAAGAAGGAATTAAATAAATTGAACAACTTGGAATTCCTTTTAAAAATGGATATTTCACAAAAAAAGGCCAACCCGTCCTTTACAATGTGAAAGACATTGCTATGCGCACATAGCAAGGAAGGGAGAGAAATATTTTTTCCCTTTTGAACTCCTTCTTAATAATAAGATTGATGAATTCATCAACAATGAAAAAAACTATTTTTATTGTTATCTTCTTTATTACAAAGCTTGATTTTCCTTTTACTAGCAACTAATTGTTCTTTGGAGAGTAGCTTCATGATCTAAGACCATTTTTATTTTATCGCTTGGGACGAGAAGAGAAACCGTGATCTTTTGATCAAGAAGCAAGACCTCTACATTTGAGTCATTTAATAAAATTTTATTTTAAAGTCACCGAGCTGCTTGCGACCACATCGTTGGCCACCCATCCGAGGTTCAGCGCTGCTTGGCCTTGCTTATCGATCTTAATGTTTATTGTTCTTCTCTTCGGCCAGATCCCATGTCATTTTTTAAATTGTATTTGCTAAGAAGAGGTCAAAAGAAAATCCATAAAAAATCACTTAGATAAATAAAAAAATAAGAGTCTAAATGGCCTCCGATGCCAAAAAAGACTTAAAAAAAAAAAAGGATTTTGTTCTTGGATTCTGACAATATAGCGAATATCTCCCTTCGTCTCTCTCTGTCTCTTTTTCTTTTCTTATCAATAGAAATCCTTTCTCGGTGTCAGATCGTCGACGTCGTCGTCGTCGTCGTCGTTTTGAAATTTCAAAACGACAACTTTTCACTTTTTAAAGTCTCTTTGATATGATTTAAAAATGCTTTTTTTTTTTTTTTTTTATACGAGAAAATTGAAATCAACTTGAGCAAGTTTTTTTTTTTACTCGAGAGGTACAAAAAGTGCACGTTACTCGTTGTACCGACTTTGACAAAATAGATGAGGTTTTTTTTAAGGGGTGTGTGAGTTTACGATTAATATGTGACGTGAAATTTTTTTTTTGTTTTTATTATTTTGCGGTTGAAATTTCGAATTTTGGAAAAAAAAAACTTTTACTTGAGACAGAAAAAAAAAAAAATAGAAAAGTTTTTGAGTGGATCTCTAAACTTGAGGATTTTAGTAAAAAAAAAATCTCACTTTGATCAACGGACCCCGAGGAGGCGAAGCCATTTAATGGACAATTTATAAGACCTTATATTCAAAATAATTAAGGTTCGAAAAATTTGAAAGGGGATAAAGAAAAGATTAAGAATCGCTGATTTTGATAATAACAAAAAAATTTCAATTATTCAAACAAATTGGTATCAGGGTTCGTCCGAATAATCAAATACAAATAATAAAAACTAGGAAAATAAAGATCTCTTTGTAAAAAATATTGAAACGTTTCGGTTTCGGCTCTATGAGCTGAAATAAAAATAATACAATACATTTAATCTTATCACAGAAAAAATTCTTGCAGTGTAAACTCAATGCATAAGCATCAAGTCCAAGTGCAGAGATCTCTAAAATATTTATGCAATGCGTAAAAAAAAAATTTTCTAATATGACTTATTTTCATTTAAACTCTTGTGACAATATTCCATTAAAGTCGAAACGTTTGAGAAAAAATACACCTGTATAGAACATATACATATGCCTCAAAGTTAGAGAAGAAGAAATCGCTTCCTCAGGGCTAAAAAAAAAGCCCATCGTTCGGTTAAGTGAAGATCTGATCGGAGTTTGGTTTTTTTTTTGCAAAAACTAATGAATTCTTTCCTTAATTCATTGGACCGCCGAAGGGTGTTTACGTTGAGCCTTGAATACGAATTACACTTTTACGTTAGCATGATTGGAGGGTTGAGTTACCATTACCAGCAGGACTTGCTTTGTGTCAACTCGAGGGTATCAACTTTCCATTCCCCCGGTTAATTGGACACTATATACAAATCCCCATCTGCTTTTTTTTTTTTTCTCTTAAGATCGTCGTTGCCACCAGATAAACATTATCCGTTTACAAGGGAAAAAGGGAAATCAATAATTCTTGAATATCCATTTAATTGGTGTCGAATTTGAGAACAAAGAACCGGAATTCGAAGGATACATTTTTCTCTTCGCTTTTTTTTTTCATCTTATCCTCTTTTTAATTGAAATTTTATCTCTTTGAAAGGGGTTAGGGGGGGGGGGGGATTCATAGTTTCTCGTATTGTAATTCAGGCACAAACATTCATTTAAATGCTTTAATTAATTAAAACTTTTAGTACAATAATACAAATTTTGGGCAAATTGCTATTAACAAATACAATGTGGTCAGCTTGTCCTTTGCAGCACATTGCTCTGCGCATATATAGAAAGTTTGTTAGAGCAAACATAGTGAGGTAAGTGAAGATATGTACTTAAATATAGCAAATATAAAAAAGTAATAATAAAGATATAAATAAAATAAATAAATATCAATGAGTTCGTAAATATAAATATGAAATATATATATTAAATTAGGAAAAAATAAATTTAATCAAAAAGGAGACAAAAATTAAATTGATTTAGGAACCCCCCCCCCTGCCCCCTTGTTATCACTAATTATCCTAATTCTTTAATTTAAAATGAATAAAAAAAAGTTGAGATATCGATAAAATTTCTACTATCTCTTAAAGAAGGTTTGGGGCTTCACTTTCAGAGATAAGCGTCTATCATAAAAGAAGTGAAAAAATTTGTTTGGGATTTTATACAAATCAAATCAAAGCGACGTTAGTGGAACCATCCTCAAGTCCATTAAGAACAATTAAAACAAGTTTAAAAATGTTTTAATTGTTCTTAAGTGACTTGAGGATGGTTCCGAAATAGGAGCGAAACATTGAATATTATATTGTTCTGAATTCTGTTTGTTTTTTTTGTTTTTTTCTTCCTTTTTATAACTAAACATAGTTTACTTATCAAAATTCATAATTTAAAAAACACGGATCTTCAACTGGATGAAGATATTTGAATTAATTTAAAATATAATTCTGACTGATTTTTGTTTTCTTTGTACATAATTTTGAAATGGTAATACACTTTGGATCTATTATTTCTCAACAAATTAAATGTCAGCTGCCATCCTCTGGAGGAAATGTATCAACAATAGGAGCTCTGACAAAAACCCACTATGGAACGCCACTCTTAATAACGTCCCTCTACCGGTGGGAAAAAGGGTCCAAATCAAATCGTTTCTTTTTCTTAAGTTGTTGGGAAGGGGAAGGGGAGAGGGGGGGGGGGGTATTAAGGGTTTTTTTTAAATTTATCTATATATTTGCATTTTTTTTTAATCTGGGGCCTTTTTGAAAAATTCGGTTCGGGAATGATTCCCCCCCCCTCCTTGTGGAATGTAGCAGGCACCACGTGTAACACTGTTAACCTACCATCTGACTTTCTTGTTCTTGTCGCTCCAAATCCATTATTGAAAAATAAATTTCATAAAATTTCATTTCAAATATTAATGAAGGTAAAAAAAAAAAAAGAAAATCATCTATTATTATTTCTTTTTATTAAGCTGATGTTTTGATCGTGGTCAAGACCATCTTCAGAACTTTAGGAGGCGATATAATTGAAATTATCGGAATATATATTTATACCAACGGCTTCTCACAATATATATAATAATAATGACAGCCCTTAAACTCTGAAGATGGCCTAGACCAAGACCAAAACTTCACCTTGAATAATAATAATAATAATAATAATAGCAGCTATTCATTTTTTTTTTCTTCACTTTCAACTCTATGCCAGCTTTTTTCTACTTACGATAGACAGACAGAGAGACAAAAAATCAAAAATATTTTTTCTAAAAAATTATATAAAATTATCTAATCTAAGAAATTGGCAAAACTTTTTATTGCTTATTATTTATTATTTTCGACTTGCGATTGTTTTTTCGGTCCCTACTTCGATCGTAAATAAATAAATGTCCTGTATATTTATTTACTTCGACTAAAATATTCATTAAGCAAGAAACTTCATATTTGATAGCCAATTTATATTTGAATAAATTTTAACGCTATATACCGTATATATGAAATAGTGAGTGAGCTTTTAGTTCGTTCTTTTGGGAACTATATGAGGAAGGGATTGAAATAGTGAGTGCAAGTGAATAGAAAAAGTAGGCATACAAAGATATATACGGGTATATATATTTATTATATTTTTATACATATCTTCACTTACCTCTCTAACTTTGCAAGCCTTTTATTCACTTGCACTCACTATTTCAATCATTTCCTCATCTAGCGCATATCCCAAAAGAACGAACTAAAAAATGCGAGGTCAAAATAACGTCTTGGCAGGGTGATTCTATGATGCAAGTCATTAAGAGCAAATTACTAATTGATCCATGGTAAATATTTAAGACCGGATTCATTAATGGAGATCAATTAATTCTTGAAAAGGGATGGATATCTCAAACAGAGAGAGAGAGAGAATTCCTCTGAGAGGTTTGTTTTAGGTTCCTAGAACAGGTTTAATTATATCAATGTGAAAGTGAGTTAGGGGAGGGGGGGGGGGACCATAAGGATTTTAGCCAATCAAATAATTTTTCAAAGTTTACTTACATTTATTGTCTTTGTAATTTATGACCGAAATTTTACTCTTCCTGGTTTCTTTTTGACGTCATTTTTGAATATATGGAAAATATTTAGGGCCAGAGGGTGGATATATGAATTTTTAACCCTCACTAACTATGTATTTTTTATTGACCTGACATTTCGAAGTCACTTCCTCATTAACGTTTTATACTCACAGTTAAAGCCTTTTTTGCATCAATACTTGAGTGATTGTTCATTAATGAAATATCAGGTCAATAATGGAAATTTATAATACTGTTTTTAACTCCTCCTGCCGAAGAGGATTTATTATCCTGGTGTCATTCATATATCTATTACTAAATATGGAATAATGGTAATGGTTTGTATGCTCTCCAAAATACAAAAAATATAGTAAAAAAAAAGAAGAGGAAACTAACAAGATTCAATCGAGTAGTAGCAGTTACGACAAATTAAGAAAATTTTATGAAATATTCGCAAAACACCTACCTTTGTTGTTGTTGTTCAGTGCCAATAAGCCCGGCTGAATCTCGGATTGGTGGCCACGCAGAAATAAGAGTGGTACACCTCCATCGGAAGAAATCGGTACTAATTTTCCCAATCTTAAAAAATTTAACCTCGCCATTTTTTAAAAATGACATACTCGTATATTCTATATATGTATGAGTGTGTGTATTTGTAGAGCTTTTATTTTGTCTTATATCTCTGGAACCACTCATCAGAAAGAGCTGAAATTTAACAAATTTGTAGCCCTAGGAGTAGTAAAGAAGTTATTAAAATTTGAGGCGATTCGGTACGCTCATCAAGATTTTGATCAGCATGGAGCGGCTAATACTTTTTCAACTCGGTGATAATAATTAAGACGTTTCTCTTCAACCCTGGATCAATTTTCATAACGATTCGTCGAGTGGGAAGCGGACTTATTCTAAAAAAAAAAATTGGGTTCAAGATTAATAAAAATACGTCATCATAGAGAGAAATCTTTGAAATTTTATTTTAATCTCTTTGACTTTTTTCTTTTTTTTTTTTTTTTTTTAATTAAATTTTTTTAAGTTTTTTTTTGTCATCTGAGGCTATTTAGACTCCATCCTTATTTATTTATATTAATTGGTAGTCAATATAATTTTTTGTTCAAAATTTATTTAATAAAAAGCTATTTATTCATACAAACAATATAATCCTAACATCAACATGAATACTCGATGGAATTGTAGAGCGGCCATTTTATATACTCTTAGAATCAGGTGGGAAAGTGTTGCAACTTCGTTGTCTTTTTGGTATTATTTAAATATAAAATGATGATGAGAAATGAAATTAGCCAAGCGTATTTATATCTTCCAACATTAATGTTCAATATTAATTTAATTACAACCATAAATAAATAGAATATTTATGTAATGATGATGACGAAACAATGAATTCATTTATCCCTTATTTTTCTCCTACCTGTTGTTTAATTGCCAGGAATATTTTTCAATATTTGCTTTCATTTTTTGTTAAAGCAAAAAAAAAAAAAAAGATGAACTTCTCGCGTTCGGATTAGTTGCGTTTTTTGGCAAATCCCTTTGTTGTAGTGACAAAGAATACAGAATACAGTTCATAAATGAAATCACTCCATTTTATTTGCGTCCTCCGTCAATTAGAATTTTTATTAAACAATTACCCTTAGAGCAGATGCATATTTATCTTTAAATTATGCTAAAGGTCTTTTGTGTTATTTAGGTCATCGTCAAGTCACTTAAATTCTTGATGTCTGTCTGTCAGTCAGGGAAAGAAAATGATGACGGATTAAACCTTTATTTTACATATTTTATGACAGATATAAACATCATAATGCTATAATGTATTCTTTGGTCAGTAGTTCAAGCTACACACAGGTGGAAGTTGTCGAAGTTTTATTTTATAATTCATGAACACAAAATAATGACTCCTCTCGGTTTCCTTGTCAACGTTTCGTTACCCATCTTCAGGACAACATAATTTCTTTGCCTCTTTTAATCGACTTATAAGCGAGATCGAATCAGAGTGATGAACATCCTGACGTTTAGTCCTCGAAGCGTTGACAGGGCAATAAAAAATCTTTTTGGCCGAAAGAAGCAGGTGGATGGAGATAAAAATAAACCAATTTTTTCACTCTTGGGGATAATAAATAAATAAATCAAGCGTACCATCATCAGGATATATATATCGTCAGAGACAACTTGATCTAGCTGACGGATAATCATTCTTGGGAACGTGGTTTAAATTTCTAAAATTCCAAGAATAAAATTTCGACGATTCAACGAAATTAACAATTAATATTTAAAAATTATTTATATTTTGTGCGTCAATTTTGTTTTTTTTTTTTTTTAATCGTTTGAAAAACAATTCGATTACCGTGCAAATCATGCAGAGGCTTGGATGACGATCACGAATTACCCGAGCTAAGACGGACATCAATCCCAGCTCCTCCACCACGTTAGGGGTTAGAGTTTCAAAAACTCTGTTTACACTAAAATTCCATTGAGTTAAGTTAAAATTGAAAGCAGAGAGCGTTATATTAAATGTAGGATGATTCCGCCTGGAGAAAATTTATATTTTCACTATTTTGTTCTCGAGGAAGGGCCCCGAAACGTCATTTATTTTTTTCTTTTTGTTTTCTTCCATTCCAGAGATTAGAAATCGCACTTCCCTCTAATAAAATAAATAGTCCACAAAAATTAAACATTTATTTCAAATAAAACTATAAAAAAAAAAAAAAATACCATTTTATTTATTATATATCATTTCCGTCATTACATTTAACAAAAAAAAAAAATCCTCCCGTATTTCTAAAATAATTCATTTATCATCGGAAACCATTTAAGATAATTGTTTAATCTATTTTATTTTGTGTAATTTATCATCATGTTTTATATATATATATATATAAATTTTTTTTACCATTTTGCAAAACTCGTAATTGTAATATGTCGTCATAAACGGAGAGAACAACAACAACAACAACGACATAACAATTTCATATCAATGAAGACAAATGACTCTATTTGGGGTAGAATTCAATAGAGAGCTCGATTTTATTTCTTATATGGATAGGAAAAACAGTAGGTGATTGATCGGCATGGGTTGGGAGGTTCTGGGTTCGATCCTTCCTTTAAGGCGGAGTCTTGTGGATTAGTTAGCAGCCAAGGGAGGAGGAGTTTTTTAGGGCAGACCCGGGCCTATTTATTATCCAAACCCAAGGTAAGCTAAGGGTATTACCATTAAACGGCCCCACCGCTTTTTTTTTTTTTTTTTTTCTATCTAATGACTGCTGTCTTTTAAGTTTAAATTTCAAATCGATCATGTTTCTATAAAAATAAAAAAAAAAAAAAAAAAGGTTCAAATATAGAGAGTTGGGGGTGGGGTGTAGAATAACATTTTCATTTGTCTCCCACCCCCACCTTCTTTCAAAGCCAAAGAAGAAAAAAAAATTTTATTGAAAAAATAAATTTCCAGTTGACAACTAAAATGAAAGAAATATAATAATTTATATTAATTTTCGACGTTTCGAATGCAATATGCCACCTTTTTCAGGACAATTAATAATTGATAACAATACGATTGTATTAATTAGTGAAAAGGGATTTACTCTTAGAAAAATCAACTATATCACTATTTGCGTCGCCCGCCTTTGACATCTGCCTCCCCTTTTATATTATTATTTAATTTTCCCAAATAGGGACACCCATATCTGGCAAGGGTCCATCTACGGAGGAAGATCTTCTCTTGCTGCCGCAATTTTAAAAAAAAAAAAAAAAAACATTTCCCAGTCTAGTG
>JAAAKE020144125.1:0-32127 GCA_010014785.2 Anisolabis maritima | reverse complement strand
TCTCCCTATATATTTCATATATATATAAGAGAAAGTAAAAACCAATTATTCTAACTTTTTCTCTTAATATATCTTGGCCGTTTTTTTTTTTTTTTATTCGTGACTGTCAGCTTTTTTCTAGATAGCCATGGGGAGGATCTATCCCCATATCCGCCCGAATTTACTCTGCTGTTACATATATATAGGATTATTTTTGAGTTTTTTTTTTTTAATAATTAATATAATGAGTCGATTTTTTCTCATCTAAGCTCAAGGACCCACAGAAATCGTTCCCAGTTTAACAATCCATGATCTAATAGTCCTATTAAAAAAATATTTAAATCTTCAATGACTGGCATTTATTAATATAGCTATAAATTTCTTGTTCAAACTATATACGTGTATGATGAAAGGAGAGATATAAACCTTGCGTGCAATCTGCTTCCCAGAGGGAAAGTATAGGCGTGAGCGTTCCCGTATTTTTGCATAAAGTTTTTCTCTCTACTTTGTTGACAGAGAATAATAATTTTTTATTCTTTCTTTTTTTATTCTCTAGAAAAAAGTTTTTTTTCTTTTATTCAGCAAAAAAAAAAAAAAAACGAATTCATATAAATAAGATGGGGAGAGCCCTTTTTATGCATACACACAATGAAAGTAAGATCCAATCAAAGAAATATAATATATAGTATAAGTCTCTTTGTTTTATAAATTTGTTCCATTTTGTATTTTCTACTTGATATCTTATTATCTGAGAAATTGTGTCGCATATTCCTCCGCTCCTTTGGGATAAATTTTTTTCCATATATTCTTCAATGGCTTTAAAGAATTTGTTTAATAAAAAAAAATTGAATTTTCTGAAGCCTATTAGAAATTTTTGATAAATAAATTAAATAAAATATTTGGCAGTGCCTCACAACTTTCACAATTATTTTTTATATTTGTTGACAATATATATATATATAATTGTAATCGTTAAAAAATTCTCTCGAATTTTTTTTTGTTCTTAACGTTTTGGACATCCCTGTATGTTCGTTAGCACGATAGCTCAAGCACACTTTAATATAGATCAACCAGACGCTTTTAGAAAAAAAATAATACTTTTTTTTTAATATATAAGAAAAAATACTTAAAATTTAATTTATAATAACTTTTATATAGATTAATTTTTTTAATATTATGAAATACGAAAATAGAGACAAAAACTACAAGAGTAAAGTATTCTACAGGAATTTTATAATAAAACCAAAATATACATTTTATGTGTCTTCAATTAGGCAATTGAGGTATTAAATTAAAAAATAATCGTCGAAAAAACCCCAAAAAAAAGTACTATAGTAGCCGATTTTGGTAAAACTTAAACTCATGTTATTTTAAATTAAAAATTTCATAGTTTAGCTTAAATTTCCGGATGCAGCCTCAAATCTAGATTTCGAAAATGTATTACTTTTATTATCTTCGGTAATTGAGAGTAAAAAAAGAGATGTTACATAAATATTTTGGAAAAAATCAGTCAACTGGAACTCCTTTTATTTACGATTTTTTTTTTAGTATTATTTCATTTTAGAGAAACATAAAACTGAAAATATATATTTATAAATAATTTCTTCAATCGATGATATACATCTGACACAGTATAATTATTGAGTTTTTTTTTTTTTTTTTTATTTCCATGCTATTTAAAGAAGAAACAAGGATATAAATACGAAACTAGGTTTATTGATTTCCAAGAGAGAAATTTTTCGACTTTATTAGAGTTTTAATTTTAATGTTTATAGCACAGCAAAAAAAGAAGGCCATTGGTCCACAGCCATATCAAACTGTCGTATATTATTCCGGGTATATTATTTTTGGAATTATCAAAACCTCTCTCTCTCTCTCTCTGAACGATTTATTTCTTTCGAGGGGTGGGGAGGGAGTTTCAAATATATCATTTTTAAGTTTGATAAAAATCTGTTGTTGGTCAGTGAGGATTTTAGAACATTTATAAACCGATGTCTAAATGTGAGGTTTACAAAAAAATCAATGTTATTTTCACAAGTTTATCTAATATTGAAAATGATTGACGTGAATATTTTGTTCTCAAAAATGGTTGGTAAATGATAACATTAATACAATTATTTAATCACTGTCTTGTTGTAGAGTAGTAAGTTTAATTAGTGGCGTATTAAGGGTCCAAGTGGAAAAAAATTACAAAATCCAATATAAAAATTCGAATACCAAAATTACAAAAATAATTCATTTAATTTGAATTTCTAACAAAAAATACATGCCAAAAAAAAAGAAAAAATTATATTTGGTCTCCTCCCCCCTGAACAAAATCTTGCTTTGCTACTCCTTTTAGTGATATTTAACTTCGAAAAAAAGAATTTAAATTCCTTTGGCCATATATTAATTAATTTGAAACCAATCAAAGGATTTTATTTCTGGTCTTTACCTCAACTAGCCGGGATATTCTACCTTAACAATGAAAAAGTATTTTCTAAAAAAATTAAAGCATTGATAACCTTCAAGGCCAAGGGATGTGGGTTCGATGAAAATTTATTTAAATCAATTGATGTGAATAAATATGACTGGATAAGTGTTTAGTAAATAATAAATAATTGAAATATTAGTCTATTTGACCTTAGATGCCGAAAAAGATTATAAAAAAATAAATAAATAAATAAAGCAAAAAGTTTATAAACAAATAAAAAAATTCCAACAACAATTGTGTCAACTTTTGGCAACAATTATCCAAGTATTTTTAGTATCGAAAACTATTAATTTTAGTAAAATTATATCTACTTTCAAAATTGTTTAAAAAAAAACTTTTATTTGAGAAAAAAAAAACCTTGTGCTTTTAAGTAAATAGAGAACATATTGTTATTGACTTTTTTATGACATCTGAGACCATATTGACTAAGGATATATATAATATTACGTTACAGTTATCCAGAAATATTTATTTATAGTATTCAATTGATTTAAATAAATTTGGAATAAATCGGACTGGCCTTTTAAACTTGGAGTATTCTTTTGTAATCATCCTGTATTGTAAGGATTATGAAATTTAAATTTTTTGGATATTTTTATTTAATTCATTTTTTTTTTTTTTGTCGCTGGTACATTATTTAATAATAATAGAACCAGATTAACCAATTTCTTGTTTAGACCTAATTTTTGAAATTTTTTAGTCGCATTTACTGACCCACCACTTTAGCCAGACATTTTATGACAAATTTTTTTATTCGCTCATTTAAATAACTTTTTCCGGTAGAAAAAATAAAAAAACTTTTTAAAAAATAATAATTATATATATATATAAAGTTAAAAACATATTTAATGTTTTCTCCTCGTTCAAAACATGTGTATGTTTGTGTGTGTCTAAATAACTTGCGGACTTAGAAAATGATCGAAAAAGAGAGAGAAAGAACAAATAAAAGTTTTAAATCCGCAAAAAACAAGCAAGTTAGTCCAGGGCCTGGGCTTTCGCGATGCGAAACTATATTAGGTATAGCAGCAGCAATTTCGCCCTAGCACTGCATTATTATTACGGGCTGGGATTAGTTGCCTGGCCAGCCAGTCGGATAAGCCGATTTCGCATCGCATCGGCAAAATGAAGAGAATCTATAATAAATTAACGCGATTTTAATCATGGAAACGAGCCAGATGTTTTCGGAAAAATTGCATTTACTTCAATTTGAATTCTCTTTTTTTTTTTCAGCAAAGCTACAACGGAAATCGAACTATTGAAAATCTGATTGTTGTACGGTCAGTATCAGAAGGTTTTGGACAATCATTAAAAGTTCATTCGGCTTATTCGATAACAACTTTGTTTTATTATGATATCTAGTAAAACTTATTAATGGAGTCATATTTAATGATATAAATTTAAAGAAAAAAAAATTACAATCCATCCAGCCTAACCCTCCGGGCTACGGCCATGTATATATTATCTCCCTAAAAAGATATTGGACAATCTATAAAAATTTCTTTTATTTGACTTGATGGATATTTAGAAGTGCTATATAAAATTCAAAATCATCAAAATTCATGTTTTATCTATTATTAAATTTATTATTTTCGGATTTTTCTTCTAACGAAACAAGTTGACCAATTACTTTTTTGGGGATAGTATATAAAATATTAAAGACCAAAGGAATGTTTTTCAAAAAATCACAGGTCTCCAATTATTTAGGCGGAGCCAAAAGAGAGAATATTTCTATTCGGTCATTAACTCATAAATAATTCTTTATTCTGTAGGCGGAACAAATACAAATTATCCAGATATATTTATTTATACCAACTGGCTTAAATAATTTTCATCGGACCGCCTGGGATCCGAATCCACACCCCTTGGCTTTTAAGCTTATCAATATTGACAATGTCAGTGTCTTTAACTTCTCTGCCAAGGAGTGGAAGAGGGGAGGGTAAAGATCCCTTCATAAATAAATGATTTCGTATGCCCTTTCCCTTGGTACATAGGTAGAGGTCTCGTGTCACACTCTATAGGCCATTGGTTTATTTCCTCTCCTCAACGACAAAATTTTATTTATATTATATTGGCTACCAATTAATATAAATAAATAAGGACATAGTCTAAATGGTCTCAAAGCCGAAAATACTTAAAAAAATGATTTCATATAATTTTTACCACCATTATATTTGATAAAATCTCTTAAGTTATTTTAAATGTATTTTGTAAATATATATTTCTCTTTAATTAAAGGAAAAAATAAAAAACAACGATTCCATAAACCAAACGACATAAACATAACAGTTGCATAAGTATTTTTCTTAAAACTGAAAACTCAAGACTCATGCCCCCCCGCTACCTCCTTTCATAAAATCAGCAACACAAGACTAAGTAAGCAGAGTGCCAACTTTAGAAAAACAGAAATCATAAACGCTAAAATCAAATACAAAAATATTTCTTACAATTTTTTTATATTTATTTCCTAAGAAATTAAGCTAAATGACAAAATAGTCTCATAGTAAGCCTATTACTTCTAGATGTGAGATCTAGGAAGAATCATTTCGATTTCATTTTAAAGAAAAACTAGTGAATTTTATATTTAATCTATATATATATATAGTTGGGGAATTCTACTAGTGCTGTTATAACTTTTAACTTTTAATAAATATAGTAGTAGGCCCAACCCCGCACTCCGTCCGGGGTTATTTTATGATTCTATATATACTGTTCACGTATATATGATTCTGCCAAGAGGTTAAAAGTCAACTGAATAAAATATGTTTATAATATCAGTATAAAATGTTATTTTTAGATATTAACAGCAATTTTATATATATATATAGCATATATAAATATAAATAAAAAATAGTTTTTAAAAATAAAATATGTCCTTTTGAAATATTAAATCAATTTAAATTACATACCTATATCATATATTATTTTTTTGTTTGATATTTTGATAGCCTATATTTTAAAGTAATTTGGGGATTTATTTTATAAATAAAAAAATAAAATCATGAATGTTATCTCTTTTTCGCTCTTCAAAAGAATTGTAATATGTAATTATTTATTTAATCTGAGCATTTAGAATTCATTTATTTAATTAAATATCATGTTAAAATGCTGTCTGGTAAATAAATACTCCTTTTTCAGTCATTTATTATGTCAAATAATAAAATTTATCTCCATCATGGAATAAAAATTTTATTTAGAAATAAAAACTTCTGAATTCTATCTATCAAGCATATCGGTATGGAGAATATTTTTGTCCCTCATACATACTAACCACCTCAAAAGAAACTGAACAAACATTTTTTGTTTAATCTTTTTTTTAGTCTTTTTCGGCATCTGAGGCCATTTAGACTCCGTTCTTATTTGTTTAATCTAAAAGATAATTAGAAGAGGAATATTAAATTAAAAAATTTAAATAATAATATATAGGGCCCTAAACTCATGGCCGAAAGATTAAAGGTATTGATACATCAATATTGATAACCTTTTTGTGAGTTCGGATCTCAATGAAAATTTATTTAAATTATTTGGATGCTAAATAAGATAAAGTGAAAATTTGATATTTTTGTAGAGTGCGTGAAGAAACTTTAATAACTGTTGAAAAGGTTAAGAACCACTGTATTAGGAGAGGTTGTCCAATTATTTTTGAGGGAATAGTATGAATTGTATTAGGGGTGTATTCAATTTTTCTATGTGTAGGTAACCTCTGTAAATCCGTGGCTATTTGCTATCTGAATGAGAGTCCCACTTTTTAATGAACACCGATCTCAATTTGTTCCTTCTATTTCTTTTGCCAAATTGTAGCTAAATTGAAATAGAAAAAAATCGCCATTTGCTTTTAAAGTTTTTGATGGTACGTACTCAGAACGTATTGACATACGAGGGCTATTTGTGTAGTTTACAATAACTTGAAATCATCTCGGCTAATGCAATTAAATCGTGAACATTTTTGAGCGATTATTTTTAACAACTTTAGTGGATCAACCCAACAACAGTGCATCGATGAACTTAATTCGACTTTTGGCGATGAAGCACCATCAAGAACTACTGTTTGTCGTTGGTTTGCCGACATCAATCGTGGCCGTTAGGTTAAGGACGAATTTCGTGAAGGTCGTCCAAAATCGGTTGGTGTTCCGGAAAACATCGATGCTGTGCGTGAACTGATACTGCAAGATCATCATGTGGCTTTTCGTGAGATTGAGATATCCTTGGGCATTAGTGCAACCAGCATACTTTCAATATTTCATGAACATTTGTTTTTGATCTCAAATCCCGAAATGTAAAAGGCAACCCTCGAATAACGAAAAATCCATATCATAATAAAATTTTTTCCTAAATAAATGTAGAGCTTTTTTATTATAATCATATTTGGGAAATTGCTATTTTTAAATAATCGGAATGGCCCATGGGGCGAGTTGGTCCTCCCCTCCCAATGCTTTGGCATGTGTGAGTCGCCTCCTCCACTGTTGGAGGCGCTTAATGTGACGCATTTCACTGGACGAGTCTCGTTCTCATCTCCCAGTCCAACAGATAATATATTATTTTATCCACCTTCCCTAAAAATATTTATAAATTTCGTTTCAATATCGTATTAAAGTGCCAACATTGAAAACATTTTTTTTTTTAATATAGCCCAAGGTGTGTGTTTAATTAAAGCGTGAAAATGTCGGCTGGTTATCGGCTATTTCCAAAGGTCATTCACAAAAAGCAAGCCGAGTGGGAGCGAGTGATAAGAGCGCCGGCGGAACTAAAAAAAATGACCAGGCCACAATTAAGGAAGGCCGATTTTCCACCCAATTTGATGCCTTTTTTTTATTATTAAATGAAACAAAAAACAACGTCAAAGATGATAGAGAAATAAGGAGAGTAGATTTTGAGGCTGGCTAAAGAATTTTTGGGATTTTTAATAAGACCAATTAATTATTTAGTTCTTCTTTTATACTAGTATGAAAAAGGGGAGAACTCATGGGGGAGGAAAGGGAAATTGACTCCTCCAGTTGGGGCCGTCCCCCCCCCCCCTCTGCTCTTGCTAAGAAATAAAACTAGTAGATGCAAGCGTATGAAATATGGCTGTTTAATTTAATCTCATGAGAAATTAAATAAAATATATTATTTTATTTTTTTGTTACGGCACCAATCGCGTCCTTTCTCAGAATAATTAAATGTTAAAATGGTTTGTATTTTTTAAAAATTATACTGAAAAATATAATTAATAGCGAGTGTATGTAATAGTTTTGTAAGCGAAAAAAAATTATTTTTCAGAATAATTTTGAAAAAATACAAACCATTTTAACATTTAATTATTCTGAGGAAGGGCGCGATTGGTGCCTGAAACGTCGGCAATTAAAAAAATTAAATAATTAATTTGTCCTGGGATAAAAGTGACTGACTAAAAACCCGAAAAGAGAGAAAGTTGGCACGCCCTGTCGAATGGACCTCAGAATTTTCCAAGGCCGCCTGCCCGGCTCCTCATACACCATCTCCGCCCCATGGCGCCCCCCCCCCTCCCTCCCCCTCCCAAGCAGACTAATGGTTAAAAAGTGTGTGGTGAATTTTCTGATACTCGAACGTTTTCAATCTTCGTTTTTATCATTTTATTTTGTGGAAAATAAGTTATATTCTTTTCACTCTAAGGGCTTCTTCTGCTGATATTTGAAAATACTTTTAAATGATTTTCTTCTTGAATAATGAATAAATTTTATTATGAATTCTTATACTAAAGATAAAGATTATTTATAAAAGAAAAAAAAAAAAAAGAAAAATTCTTTTTCCTATCATAATATTTTAAAGTAAGAAAGCTGAACTCATTGATGGAATATAGATGGATTTCACCAAGTTAATGGACCCGCCGATGGCAAGAGGTTAGTAGAGATATAGCTTTAATGGAATTAAGTCGATTCCAATGAAATTCAATGTAAATGGAGAGCCAAGGAAGACCCTGGGATGGGACGGGTGTTCTAAGTGTGAGGAACATTTAAGAACAGGGACAAGGGTTGCTTTTGATGGCAAGAGAGAGGAAGGTTTAAGTTTTAGAACAAACACATGGATCTCCTCCCCGAGGGAGCAAATTAGGCTCGGTTTTCGCTGTCATGACAAAATCTTAATGCAATCGAGTCAATTTACCATTAGCCAATGACCGGCGACCCGAGAAAACTCAACAAGCATCCATCTAATAGGGAATGGAAGGCTCTTGAACCCCCACTTACCCACTCCTATCTTCTTCAGCATCATCTCCTTTTTTTTTTTTTTTTTTGGCAAATATATTAATTGCAATTATTTTCCCAGAGAATTAAAGTTCCAACTCGGTAAATAAATAAGCAAAGTTCAAGTATTTGAGGGTAGAGAGAGAGAGAGAGAAAAAATCAATGTTTACTCTTATGATACGATTAACAACCACAATCTTCATTTAATTACCTAATGGATTCACAATATTTAAATTTGTGATAATGTTGGTAAACTAATTTTTTTTTTATATTAGGAAAAAGGTGGAAAGAACTATAGAGTGAGTAAAGCGAAAAATTCGTTACGAATTTAGTTTTTAGGTGCTTAAATGAGTTAAAAGAAATTCTTCAAATTTCAAAAATGGCTGATTTTTTTTTTTTAAATATATACATAACAAATGTTACTTAAAATTTAATTTAGAATATTATTTTATATATATTTATTATAACGTTTTTTTTTTTAATATTATAAATAAAGAAAATATAGAGAAAAAATTCCAAGTGTTTAGTTAGTTTCTTTATATACGAAAACAAAAATGTACATTTAACATTTTTTATGAGTATGATATCAAGTGACTGGGAGTCGAGTGCTTCCTTTGGTGGTCTGGTGCAAAGGAAGCAGAGAGATGCCCCGAATAGGCTGGAGATCCTGGGTTCGACTCCCAGGGGCAAAATGGTCATTTGATTCACTACAAAATATATACTCACAAATAAACGTTATTTATTTTAGATTGTACTTGTTCAATGTAAAAGTTTTTTATATTTTCTACTTTCTCTTACCTATAGTCACACCAGATTTTGACGTTACCAGTCCCCAAAAAAATTAAGTCGTTTAGAGACCGCGAACGAAAAAGATTGGTTTAGCTTGTATTTACACATTTACCATTTTAAAATTTTTTTTTCATTTAAGTACCCTTGAAAATTTGTATTCCTGATGATTACGAAATTTAACTTTCATCGAAACATATCAAATTGATAATAAATTTATGATGCATTTCCATAATAAAATACAACGATTGAAGAATTCTAATAAAAAGAAAATAAATTCTATAAGATCATAATCAAGCAAGAAGTAATAAAAACCCTTTTCAGCCCATTGTAGCTTCGTGTCTCAGCAGAACACAGGTTGTTATTTTTAAAAGAAAAAAAAATAAGAGCGAGCTAAAATAAAGCTCTATTCTCTTGAAATTGATTAATAGCGGGTTGCCATTTAATATTTGCACTGCACCTCACACTCAATTTCTCCGAACAAATTATTCTTATATGGTGGATCAAATTAAAGAAGGAAGCCTCTCTTGTAATATTGTGAAAATAAATAAATCATTAGTTGATAAAATTATTGAAATGTTGAAAATACAGGGTGGTCCAATAGTCAGTTTATCGATTAAAATAACAAATATCAAAAATCATTATGATAAAAATATGAACAAAGCCTTTATATTCTTGTTGATCTCAGAGACGTTTCGTGACAAATTTATTATCTCATCTTCGGTCCTAAAAATACACATATATTAGAGCTATATAAATTTTTTTAAAAAACATTATAAATGATAATGAAAATGTTATATCAACTTATATAGCTCTAATATATGTATTTTTAGCAAAGACTGAAGGTTAGATAATAAATTTGTATCGAAACGTCTCCGAGATCAACATATAAAGGCTTTTTATTTTTGGCTGATTCTGCCCTTAAATATGATTCATTCTTTACAGTTAATAGGTTTTTTTGAAAACTCATTGTCTTTTTTAAATCGAATTTTATATAGAAAACCGGGATATTTAAACATTATATTGGTAAACATACTTTTTGACCACTCTGTATAATATATAACAATTAAAAATTTGGCTTTTAAAAAATCGATTTAACGCTTTTTATTTTGTATTTCTACCCATTTATATCCACGAAATTTTTTTTTTATAAGTCACTGGGCATCGGAGGCTATTTAGACTTTTAGACTATTAAATTATAATATTTATGATACTTGTTATCCAAGCATATTTATTTATACCAATTGGGTCCAAATTGATAAGCTTAGTTGTTAAATTTATTTCAACAATAGGTTGCTATGGTTATATATTATTAAAATAGGTTACCATGGTAACTATTGTTGATTTTGATTAATAACCTATTTTAAATGTTTATGATTAGTCTCTTTCTAAAGAACATAAATATCGTTTTCTAAAACTTTGTATAAATAATTTTTAAATTTAAAAAAATAAGGGATATTATAAATAGTAAAGAGAACAAATTGATAAATTTCCTATAAGATAGAGTAAATTCAACTAGCTTTAATAGATTGAGTGTACTATCTTTGCAAGTATAAATGGACCTAACAATCAATAGAGAGAAGATCTATTGTGGTTAAACAAAATGAAATCTAATTTTCTTCATGAGATCTAATTACTTCATTCCATAAAGGCTTTCCAATTGGAAGCTGCTGGTCCTAAGTAAGAGTAACTACTAGAATCAATTGGGTTAGCGAGTGTCTCTGCTCCCAAAATGAACATGGGCGCACATTAAGTCAATCAAAGGAAAGGGCCCCCATGATGTCATCAAAGGAGTGAAGAGAACTTTGCTCTTTTGGTTAGCCCGGCACCAAGAGTTGGCAGCCCATCTTTGTAGTATCAGCCATTAATTCCATTATCACTGCTCTTAATACGACTGAGTCGATGCCTCGTTCTCTCTCTCTGTTTCCATGTCCATACATGAGGTAATTATCGAAATGGCAACACCCCTTATGTGCAATGTATAGTCAAAGCCAAGGGGCTTATGTTGGGGTTGCATTATCCAAGCCAAGGTCTGTTTAATCAGCAGCATCTCTACTAAATAGAGATGCGAAACCAACATCAAGAACATACCTTTCAACTTAGAAAGCATAATCGTAATAATAATTAAGCGAGTTTATTTTCTTTCCATATTAGAAAATAATATTATTATTCGTGGATCATATTTGCGGAAAATAAAGGGAATACCACTGATTATTTTAGATTTTTGAGTATTGAAATTCCTTGTTAATTAATAAAACCACATGAAGGGAGAGGGTGTTTCATCGTATATACCAGAGGAAAATTAGAAAAAATTTTTTTTTACAAAAATAGAATATTTTAGTGCCGATTTAGTTCTAAAAAATTAAATTGCCTTCGTAAACCTAAATACATTAATATAATTGATTTTTAAAATCAATTCAATTCAATAAGTTTATTTACAAAGTTACAAATAATAAACTAAATTTCTTGGCCTTACAATTCAATTACATTACTTAAATCTAGGGGGAGATATCACAATTAAACAGCTTAACATAATTTACAATTATAAGTCGTTGGGCGGTTCAGGGCTATTCGCTTTGACCGCTAATATGCGTGGAGGGTTTCAGCTGTTTGTGGGACGCTGTAATTGAAGGGTAAAATTTTTGAAAACCCCCTTTTATGGCAGTCTAATGACTTTGGGGGGAGGGGAATAGGGTCTAGGAGGGTGAAGGCTTCATGATCCTTCCACTGTGGCGTTTGACAAATGGCTTGGCGTTGGCGTCTTCGGCTATCCTCTTGGCGGCGTCGTGCTGGTGGTTCTTCATTCTTGAGATGAACCTGATGTTGAGTTCTCGATGACCTCACCGAGACTTTCGATTCCAAGTTCAACCAGATTTCAGCGTTGCTGATGTGAGCCTCTTGTGGGGAAGAGACGATTGAACGGAGAGCTTTCCGGTCGGCGGACAGTATCCTTTCGATATTATTCTTAACTGCGTTGTGCCATACCATCGATCCATACGTTAGGATAGGTCGAGTGATAGCACGGTGTAGCAGGATTTTGGAGTCAATGTCTAGAGGACTTTTCTCGTTGAAGCTCTTCCCATTGCTGCTCTCTTCTCGCAGTGAGTCCTCCACAAGAGGTTTTGTTCCAGCCAAACTCCGAGATAGCGGGCGTTGGGGGACCATTGAACCTGCTCGCCGTCGACTATCGAATTCATTAAATTTCTCCAATTTGCACTGAATCAAATTTTATATTTTAATAGCAAAAGCTTTAAAGAGAAAAAATTTAAGCTGATAAAAAAAAAATTAATGTCGTCAAAATTCTTTGATTGTCCGGAGGGTAGAATTTTCTTCCTCCGACGCTATGAAATATATTGTAATAAAAGGCCCTTTGAAAATGCTTTATTTTATATAATTAATTCGTTCTAGTTTCGATCTTGTGTCGTCAAACATGGAAAAAGTTTGCCGTTTTATATTTATACAAAGCAGTACAGGAGGAGATGGTTGGGCATTATTCTCTCAAATGGTGAGAGACGAGGAAGTTGAAGAAAAAACTCATTTTATAAACAAAGTCAATTCACCGGCTTTTGAAAGAGAGATTCATGTAAGAAGTGGTAGGGACTATTATCCGCCCTTTTGGGGTAATAACAGAGAGGCTACACAATGGCTCTTGTAGCCTTTTTAAAATAAAGCCCTCTTCCATACACATAGGGGCTTTTTAGAAGTGAAATTCTTCATACTTCTTGTTTTTTATCTTTTTTTTTTTTTTTTTTTTTTGTTATAATAACACGCATCACTAAAATGAAATGATCTAAATATTAATGAGCCAAAAAGTCAATATCATTAAGAAATTTAATGAAATAGGCTATATTAGTAAAAGCGTTAATATTTTGAATGAAAAACACTCAAAAATTATTTTAGAGACTATACTCTATTTAATATAACTTCAGTATTGTGCTCGACGGAACAGGCTGGGCGACGTTGCAAGTGTTGTTTATCAGAAGAACAGTATGTGCAACGGGAGTGAGTAGCGGCTTTGCTCAGGGCGGGCTCTGAATGGTTGGCGGACTGTCAATTCTTCGCCCTCCCCCACCCCTCCCACCATGCGTGTCAATATATTTTTTTTATTTGCGAAATATAAAATCAGCCAAACTGACAGATACATCTTTTATTTAATACTATTTAGTAGATCTTCATTAATAAATATTCCCCCAAAAATATTAAATAATAAAACAAATAAATAGATTACAAAACAATAAACCTAAAAAAATTATGGTAGGTTAATAATATTTATTTGATTAAAAAAGCCACTCGGGTCTAAAAAAATTTAAGTGTTTTTTATTTGAAAGCTTGTGGACGTGCCAGAGTAAAAAGAAGAAGGTCTGACACGTTCCGCAACATTAAGAGGATTTTATTTCAATTTTTTTCTTGATTCTTGGAGGCCAACAGCTGAGAGGAAAAGAGCAAAAGCCACAAGCAAAGGGCCCCAAGGGAGAAAAGACCTCGCAAATAACTCTTCAACGATTAATTTTGATTTTTTTTACTCTCCCCTCTTTTTCTTTCTCTCTTTTCTTTCTACAAGGGAAATGTTCAATTCTTAAAAACAATCTCCACTCCCCCCTTTATACATAAATATTATAATAGTCAGAGTAATCTAAAATATTCTTTCATATTGCTCCTGTACTGTGGAGCAGAGGTAGATGTCTCGCTTCATGTTAGAATGTTTCGTAGTTTTCTTCCCGTCATGAGCGATAAATTTATTTATATTGATGGCCAAATTATTTAAATAAATAAATCCGTCCATATTTATTCTAAATGCCGAAAAAGACTTTCTAATGGCCTTTATATCAAATCTTATTACAAAATTTAATGCAAATTACCATTTCATGTCAAAAAATTATAATGTAATATTAGAAAAAATTCTAATTCTAATTAATTTTATATATTATTATTCCTGAAAATTAAAAACAAAATGAAAATGGCCTCTTGGGGTTAAAAGAACTTTCCGTCCATTATTCGAGAAAAATGTGTCCTAATTTCTATAAGCTTCCTCGAAATATAAGTACAGTGGGAACTCGATTATCCGGATCTCAGTCATTAATTATCTGGACCCGAAGAGCCCAGGTTTTTATATATTATATATTTCAATATAGTTGTCGTTCCATTTTTTTAATGGTCTTGATAGAGACTATTTGGCCAGTATGAGAGATTATCAAATATTTAGACAAAATTACTAAATAATATTATTTTATATTATATTATTGTATATCACAGGAGAAAAAAATGTAAAGCAGAAAAAATAAGTAAAATAAAAAATTAATTAAATCAATTAAATAATTAATTAATAATAAATTGTTCCTGGTTATTTTTTATTCTATTTGATTATCCGGACGGTCCCTAATTCCAATTAATTGGATAATCGTGTTTCTACTACACTTTATTTATTATATTATAGCAGGAAGGTATAGAAATGAATTTTATTGGAAAATTTTATTAATAATTAATATCAAAAAAATTTCTGACGTTTCGGCAGTGAAAATTTCTTTGATGATCAAAAATGAAAAAGAACTTTTTCAAAATAAATTTTATTTTTTTCAAGGGTAAAGGACAAATGAAGAGAGAATATTTCAATTTGGTTCCCACCCAATCCAGGCTTTTATGCTTAGCATTTTATTTATTTATTTTGTCATGAGAAATAAAAAAAAAAAAAAAAAACTCGAATTATAATTTATTTAGAAAAAATAATATTCAATTTAAAAAGTCAAATAAATTTGATATCAGATCGAAAATAATTTTAGTTTTTAAACAGTAGCGGTAGAGAGAGTGTAGTAAAATAAGAATACAACAAAAAGTTTTCTATTTGAAGTTCTCAATTTTTTTTTTATTCCTTTTCTTTAGGAATCAATAAATTTAACCGCCTATAAAAAGATTTATA
Organism: Anisolabis maritima; assembly: GCA_010014785.2. Classification (NCBI taxonomy): domain Eukaryota; kingdom Metazoa; phylum Arthropoda; class Insecta; order Dermaptera; family Anisolabididae; genus Anisolabis; species Anisolabis maritima. The sequence continues at coordinate 16,778 of JAAAKE020144125.1, read as the reverse complement.
GAAATTTATTCTTTAGTATCGTCTATCAATCCATTATCTGAAAACCAATCTAATAATGACGCTTTCACAGCCCAACCAAATTCTCTATACTCTCTAAGCTGTTAATTAATTAAAAGGTTAATTAAGAGCTTGTAAAGATAGAGGAGAGAGAGAGAGAGGGCAAATTTGAATTTAATTAAATAATTCAATGAAAACTTGATGGGGTGTGAGGTTGAGGAAGGTTAAGTGCCTCCACGGTCGGTTGTTGTTGAAGACATTGTACAATTGTTTTGCACAAGAGACTCAGATTTATTAGTTCCAAGTAAACAAACCTACCCTCTTGATATAAATGTAAATCGGAGTGCATGCAGATGTCGCAAGGTGGGAATGGAGAGGAGGTAAAGGTTTGTGAAATGTATACAATATCAATAATAGAGGGGAAACTAAAATAGCTCCGCCCGCCAGAACCATCGGGATATATTATCCACCAACCCTCTATATATTGCATTATGTTTTAGACCATAAAGCCCTCAATATCCTTCTGATTATCTATTTGACATCGTGTAGATTATATTATACACTATAGAGTTTGGCGAGTATTACAATATGAACTCGAGATATTGTTAGAAAAACTAAGGAAATGAAAATTTTCTCTTAAAATAATAAAAAATCTATTTTTATCTTGAATTTTTTGTTTTTTTTTTTGGAATTTTACTGATGTTTTGGATTTGAATTTATATTCTAATTGAGCATGTAGCAACTTGGGGGCTGATAGTCCGCCAACTAATCACAGCTATAGTAATCACCCAGATTTTCACAAAAACATTGCGGCCGTTTACTCCCGTTGTATTGATGCAAAGCTCTTCCCTGCCCTTACGCTTAGTACTGAAGTTTCAGCACGGATTGCTAACCTGTTACGCGAGGTAATTGGATAAATTACAAGGTATTTTCTTTAAATTTTTACCTTGATGGCCTGCGAAAAAATATTACGCAGTCCGCGAAAACAAAAGATTGGGAACTACTTCTCTAGAAATCATTTTCACTAAACAAGAGCAAGCTATTGATTATCCAGAGCAACGTTTAGATACCATCATCATCTTCAGGTCAATAAGATCATCCAGGAATTTATATCTAATTGTTTTGCGGTGTTTTGAGATTGCGACAATATTTTAGAAATAAATATAAAAATGAGGAGTTAGATATAGGTAATAATGTATCTTGACGAGGAGTCGATAAATGCATATGACCAGAGATCGGTTTTAAAATGTCCAATGAAAAATAAATTAGTCAGGCCGTTTTCGAAATTTTAGAAATCTTAACCTCATTCTAAATTGGGCATGCCACTTCAGACCAATCACAAGTTCCTTTTCCCACTTTCCGAGGTCCATTCGAATTTCATACATTTCGAAAGAGGCCGCACTATTAATTATTACTGTATCAATTAAAAAATAATTTTAATTAAAAATTCAATTTTTTTTTTAAGTCAAAATGAAATTTGTAAATTTAATATAATATTTTTTAAAGTCTTTTTCGGCATCTCCGTCCATATTTATTTAAATCAATTAATACCTAATAGAATAATGTAATGAAAATCATTAAAATACTTGTATTAACCTTATGCCGCTTAAGTCAAATAAACATGTTGTCGAATTAAATACAAAAGACGAGAGATTATTTTGAGTAAGAGTCATTAATCTGCTGATATTTATTAGGTTTCTAGAAAAGAGAACCCTTGAGAGATAAATGGCTTTCTTGGCTTTTAACGATAAAATACCGAAAGAGGGAATTAACTTGCATCTCCTCAGGAACTTTATTAATTCAACATTAATAATAAAAGCCAAAATAGAGAAAACTAATACTATCTACAAATTATAATTATTAAGTGGAACAATAGAAACAGTAATTTTTTTTCTTTTAAAAAAAATCCAAGTATTTTATATTCAAGATTCTTTTAGAGAATAAAAAATTCAGTTCATAAAATTGAATACCTATAATTCATATAACAAAGGGCCTTGATAGTAATTTAAAGGGTCCCAATTTTGGAAAAATTGTTTCCTTTTACAGTGTTAATACTTTGTTTCAACATATTTGTGCTACAAATGATTTTCCTTAATGGTAAATATAAAAATGAAATCCTTTTTTTAGTCTTTTCGGCTTCTTGGTTCATATGGTCGTACATATATATATATATAGTACAAATTATCCAGACTTATTTAATGGTTTAATCGGATCCGAACCAACATCCCTTGGCTCTGAAGATTATCAATTTTTTACAAAAAGCGAGAAATTATTAAAATTATATTTCTAATACTTCTGATTGACATGTCGGTGTATCTGTAATTTTTCAAACTTCTATCCTATTAATCTAATAATAAAGCAAACCATTTCGAAATTCAATCTAAATTTTTTTACAAATTTATTAAGCAATTTTTTGAATTTATAACTTAATAGACTTTGTATAAAGAAAGAAAAAAAAAATAAATATTTAATTTTTCGTTAGTTGAAAAGTTAACGACTTGCAGTCACACACAAGAGGTCTAAACATATAGGCCTAAAATGGACATTGTGAGTTGTGGGTGTCCACCATGCAATTGTTAAAGGAAAAAAAAAAAAAAGAAAGAAAGGTGGAACAACTTACGATCAGCAAGCAGAGCAGCAAATCAGCGGCGTCCCTCCTCAGGTCCCGCTCGTCCCGTCCCCTTCTTCTTTCTGAAACATTCAAAAGGAAACGAACTCGATCAATCAACTGACGTACAGTCATCAATCATATTTAAATACTAGATGCTACTTATGGATGATATATATATATATATATATTTTTTATATATGTATATAGTTCAGTTTCTGTAAAGAACCAAAGGGCTGGTTGAGAGATCGAAACGCATTAACGAGCCTATAAAGCCCTCTTGCTTTTTATTGATTATAATTTTCAATCATCATAATAAACAACCCTTAAATTCTTTGATATGATTTTTTTTTTAATCATCCTTAGAGAATTTGTATATTTATAACATTTTTTACTAATATCCGTTATAATAGTAAAATATGTTGTGAATGTCAATATTTTTATTTAAGAGATCAGATGAAAAAATTTTTCATGGGATGGATAAAAAAATATTTAATTAATGTGAATAAATATTAGACCAAGGATGTCCAAACTTCTTAGGGCTATAAATAAGAGAAAAATTTTTTTAAACACTTCACATAAAATATACTATAATAATATTTATATTTGTTAAGCCCTATTTATTAATCAAAAATTTGGTAATATATCAATTTCAAAAATAAAAATAAGTACATAAGGCCTTTAGGATCCTTGCTTTTTTTTTTCCCTCAGGTCTGGTTCTCTTTTCTACTTCGGAATTAAAAAAAGATTCTTCTTCACTTGAACATTCAACATTTATTTTTAATTGTTTTCTTTTAAATGACAGATTTAATATAGCAAACCAGTTATTTTTTTCTCAAGATTTATGATAACAAAAATGAGAAGGAGAGTGGTGGGGATAGAAAATCTTCAACCGTCTATGGAATGTTGATTCATCATTCCGCTGGACCATTCAGAGAGAGGTTTACAACTTCTAATGGAAAAATTGAATATGAGATTAAATCAGATATACGATCAACATGTCAATCAAAAAATAAAAAAGCTAACGTTTAATAAACGACCTTTGAGTAAATAAAAACTCCTTCGGAATGGATCATCGAGCAATTTATTTTTTTTATTTCAATGGACTGTATAGATCCACCTACTATACTCTATTTAATGAAACTTCAGTATTGGGTTCTCGTCGGGGGGAAGATGCGGACGACTGCAGCGTTGCCAATGTTTATGACGGTCAAACCTTAGTGTTTTTGTGAAAATCTGTCAAAGTGGGTGGTTCCTAGAGCAGCATGACATGCTCTGATTGGGGACGGACTGTCCGCCACCCACTCTACTCCCATACTGAAGTTTCATTAAATAGAGCATAGTACTCCTTTTCTCCTCTTAACAGGAAACCTCACAAAGAATGATAAGTGGTCGCTAACTCAATGCACATGCCCAATACTGAAGTTTCATTAAATATAGTATATGAGATAAGTTCTATTTAAGAAAGTACTTTCTCAACACCTAATGTAAGCTACTCCTTTCTAAGAGTAGAAGCAATCGCCGCCTGAGTGCCTATTGTTTTTAATCTATGTTATAATCAAAATTAAAAGTTTATTCCCCCTCCCTCCTTTGGCCGAGAGGTGACATTGTCAATATTGATAACCTAGAAGCTAAGGGATGTGGGTTCGGATCCCAAGCAGCCCAATGAAAATTTATTTAAATCAAATGTGTAAATAAATATGTCCGGATAATATGTATCCTAACTAAAATATATTGTATATTGTTTAAAGTCTATATGGCTTCAGATGCCGAAGAGATTTTTAAAAAAATTTTATTTAAAATAAAAAAAATTAGCCTATGACTAGTCAATTCGTTAGTTCCTAGTCGTCCCTTCAATTTTAATAAATTTTGAAATTGAACTTTCATATCGTCAAGTGCTTTTTGCACTTAAGCAACAAAATCATTCCTCTGCCTCCATCTAAAATGCAAAATTTCCATTTGCCATTTCCACTCCGTATGCCCTATCTATGGATTTATTATTATCCATGTATGTAGACTATCCATTTATAGCTTCACCATGTCATGTGTAAGTTAAATTTAGAAACAAAAAAAAATATTTTTACTCCTCGTGTCAGTATTAATAAACTGAGATATAAATACAACAATTGATTTTAAAATAGGGGAGTGTATAAACTAATAATAATCGATCGATTTTCAGAACCCTTTTTTTCGAGCGTATAATATTTAATTGTTTAATTAAACTATAAATCATTTTATGATGTAAAGAGGAAAAATATTCTGCAGGGGAAATTCCAAATTGATTTTGGACGCAAGAAAAATTTAATTAAATAGCTTATGTTAAATTCAATTAATAAATCTTCATTTATATTTTTAATTTAGAATTAGTTATTTTTTTGTCTCTCGACATCTGAGGCTATTTAGATTCGTTCATTTAAATTAATTAGCAGCCAATATTATATCACTCAAGAGGGGAATCGAACCACTGACTCTTAGATCAGATAGCAAGAAGCAAGAGGGGCATCAGTTTACAATATTGTAAAAAATTCTATGTAAGTGTGGGACATAAGAGGAATAAAGAAAAGTGCAGCCAGTGCAATTTATTAATCTCTAACTAGACAAGCTAGAATCCGAATATTAAAATAAAGAAAACAATATGACTAAATAATCTCTTATCGAGAATATAAATATGAATATTTATAAATGTTCTCTTTGTGAATTTATGATACAATCCCAGCTCTGAAGATGGTTCCAACCCAGGACCGAAACCATAGCTAGATGATTATTAATAAATAAATAATAAAATAAAAGAAATTAGACTGGCTGATTTCTTCTTTTATTCATTTTTATTCCTGAATAATCTTTTTAATATTTGTACGAAATTTTGCATTAATTTTTTCATTTAAGAATAAACTTGCTTATACAGAATTGTGTGAGGGAGGGAGGGGGTCTCAAAATTCCTAAAAGAAAGGGGAGGAGAGCCCTTTTGAATTATATTTAAAAAAAGAAGTGAACCTTAAAATGTGGTTTGATCGAAGATAGTGTCCTTGTTTGTTTTTTTTTTTTTTTTTTAGTTATAAAAAATCAAATTTTATATATATACTGAAATACCTATATCATTTTATCAACAATTTGAATTTCGCAATAAAAGTTGAGAGACGTGGCAGAAAGATGTCAGAGAGACAGAAGCGAGAAAACTCATGAATCGAACAAATGAAGAAAAAAAAAGTGGACAAAAGTGGACAAAAGTGAAAAAAGTGGAAAAAATCAGTGATGGAAGCGCCAAAAAACAAATTGACAAAATATTTGACATGTATTGACAGAAAAAAAAAAGAAGGGAACGTTAGCGAAAATGAACGGTAGCTTGCAAGTAGCTAGCTATTCGATATTAAAAGGGTAGCATATTTATTGTCTCTCTCTCTCTCTCTCTCCCTCTCTGAGTCAAATACCTCAATATGAAAAAGGCCTTATATATAAGGAGCTCGATGAGTGAAACATTAATCTAATTAAAATAAATTAAACAAAACCTTATCAAAGAAATTTCATCAGAAAAAAATTATTTTGATTGTTTAAGTCAAGAAATGCTATCCATGTAGACTAAAATTCGGATAGGTGACCCTTTGCTTATAATTAATGCTCCCTGCGGGAAACTAAATTTGGATAATAGAAAGTTGTGTGATGCGATTATCACTCCACTTTATTTAAAAAAGAGAGAAATTGTATTTTGGTTAAACTGGAAATAATATTTTATTTCACATTTATTATTTAATTGTTTTATTCCTTTTCTGGCACGAAATTTAAAAATAGATCTTTTGAGTGATTTTTGGCCATTTTTCATCAAAATGACACTTTTAAATTAAAATGTGGTATAAGGAAATATTCGAAGGAATAATACCATTCGATTTGGGGTTTCTCGCACATCATTTTATTTGTAAATATTAATATTTCGGCACATTCCGAAACTTTCTTCTGCGAGTAATTCAGCAATACCTTCTAACTATCATAAAATATGGCATAATTACTTTCATTTTAATCCTCTATTTCTATTCTTGTAAAATATAATATCTCTCTCAGACTTAAACCTTAGTTGGAAATAGGTAACAAGGAAAACTTCCAAAAGAGAGAGAGAGAAAACGATGGATGATAAAGAAAACAATTTGGTCTTGGATTTTTATAGAGATATTTCTCCGGGGCGGAAGGGCGCCATTTCCTTTGGTACCTCCTTCCCCCTCCCACTTCTCTCTTTGCTTCCATACTCATTCTTGTTACCCGACTATCAAAGAGAGAGGCTATTGTTGTAAGTGTTTGGGTGGTATTTTTTGGATGGTGTGTGCCTCGTCCTAGAAACGCGCGTTGAGTGATTTATCGGCGGGTTTTCTGCTGCTTTTGGTGTGCCCCACTTCCACCACACCACCAACATTGCACCAGATCGTAAACTGAGCCCCATCCCATCCCATCCTCCATCATGTCTTCACATCCCATTCGCAACGTCAATTCCTCACCCTCTCCTATTGCCAACTGGCGTTCTTTGGCAATAAAACAGCAATTCGCACCTCTTATTTCTCTACCGACTTGAATGAAGCCTTCCCTTTTTCGTTCAAAGGTGAAACCCGAAATGCAAACAAGAGGCATAAATTAATTAAGGTTTAATAATTGAAAAGGGTAATTTTCTTTTCTTTTTTTTTAAAGGTCGAGTGGACTTCATTAATGCCGGCATTACAAAAATTAGAAGAACTTGGACTTTACTTTTTATTTTATTTTCTTTTTGTTCTTTTAAATGAATATTGATGAAGATGTTTATAAAAATAATATTTATTTATTAAAATTTATTTAAGTAGGATGGTTATAATAATTTATATTTTTGAAAACAAAGTATGGTACCATAAAACACCGGTTCTTTCTTCGATTAGTAATCGACAATGAAAATTACAGAAAGAAGGGCTGAGAGTGACAAAGACAAACAGAAGATATTCTAAATTCTATATAAAATAACTTCAGTACTGGACTCTCTGCGGAAGGACAGGGCGGACCATTGTATCACTGAGGACAGTGTGGCTGCGGGAAGTATTTTTGTGAAAATTTGGCAACGTGGATGGTTAACATCAGCAGGGTGCGCTCTGATTGGTCGGGCCTCCGCCCCACTCCTCCAATTCAAGCCTCCATATTCTTAATAATGAAGTTACTTTATATAGCTGGTTGTCATTCACATACTCACAAATAGTGAACCCCATAATCTTTTTTTATATTTGTAGCATATTTTTTTCATAAAGAAAAGAAATAAAAAATTATAGGTGCTAAAATGAACATCTCTCATAAATAGAGAAAATGGGGGTGTGGTCGAAATATATAAATAAAATATACTGTTGTCCAAAGACTAAAGGATAAATATAAATATTATATATAGGACTAAATGGCAATAAGCAATTTATTTCTCTTTCTTTGGGGTGAGCCCCACTTTTGATGTGAGTGGTGTGGTATAAATACTTCTCATCCTTACTAAGGCTTTCAGAAGAAAGGAAGAAAATATAAAAATAATGTTATTGAAGTAATAAAAATCATGCCGAAGAAAAGACGTTTAAACTTAATCCGTGCTAAGATTGATTTCTAATGAATTTTATGCACCAGGCAAGCAAAAAAGATAATAAAAAGCTGATAATAAATAATTTTAATGAAGATCTGGATAAAAATTTTACTTAAAATACTTTTAAAAAAAAGGAATTTTTTAATTTTAATTTTGATATAAATAATCATTTTAGATTATATAAAAAGAGAAAGAACTTAAAGACCGTTGAATAATCAGGAAATAAATAAAAGAACTTATTGTTACTTTAAATTATATATTACCTATGAAGTTTTGTGGGCTAAACGCCATCCATCTTCAGGACCTTTAAATAATTATTATTTCCAACGGCCTGCTTAAATCTTTGCTCTCTTGTTACTAACAAAACAAATTTGATCATTTCATTTTATTATATTAAAATTTTTTATTTAATATCCTGAAGATGGGTGGCGTAACGAAACGTCGACATAGGTAAAAATAATTTGGGCCGAAAAATAGTTCTTTTATTTCCTGATTATTTTTATTTATATATTAACAGAAATAAATAATTTTTTTTTGTAAATTCTCTAATAAAATTTTAATAAAAGAATATACATGTCATGTATTATTTTTATGAAGGATATGGTATAAATGAGAAATGCAACTATTCTTTTTTTCCTTTAAATTATTTCTTCTGTGCTGACGTTTCGGTCCGGAAATAGAGCCGGGAGAAGTTCAAAGTGAGTCGATGCATATGGTGCTTAATATTATTATTTATATATGTTAAAATTACATTGCACTTAAAAATGCTCTGAGGATGACCGAAACGTCAACTGGGAGGAAATAAATATTAAGGAAAAAAGAATAGTTGTATTTCTTATTTATACTAAAATCTTCATGATAAAAAATTTTATTTTATACTATAAATATCTATATTATAAATGTTAAGTAAGCGATTTGTATTAGAATTTTGGGTACTATTGTCTTTGCTCGAAATGGGTCAAAGATTCGCTAAAACTAGAGAGTCAAGATTTCAAGAATAAATATGTAAATTCGTCGTCGTTTCGTTTTATTCTCAAAAGGCAAAACGGTTTGCTTTTTGCTTGATAAAAAGGCGATGATTTAATAGGCACCCCGGCCATTTATTGCGCTTTAAACTAGCATTGAATTCCAAGCTTAATTAAGCAGCAGCAACGAAAATTATTGGTCTCGTTCTGACTTCCATAATTTAAATGTAATAACGTTAAAATGATATTAGATATGAAATTTCTAGAGAGATCAAAGTAATAATTTCGGTATTTTATTTTATAAAAGTTGATATTATTTAAAACAAAAACAAATATCATCGTTTGGTTTTTAACACAAATAAATGTGAAGAAGACAGGTCAATTCCCTAAAGTATTATTCTATACTAAAAAAAGGAAAAAAAAAAACATTCTTGGAAAAAAAATAGGGCTGGACGGATTATTCAAAAAAAAAAAAAACTCATTTCTTCTCAAAAAACAATGATCCGAAAAAAATTCAATTTCATTTGGCTAACAGGTTTCCGGGTAAGGAAAGGAGAATTTTCTTTTCTTTTTTTGGGAGGGAGGGAGGGGGGGGGGAATAAAAATGCTCGTCACTCGTTCGTCTCTCTATTGGAAGCTAATGGCTTCGAGGAGGTACAAATATATAAACGTACCGCCATGCAGAGAGGGAGAGAGAGATTTTCATCGTAGAAATAAATAAATCTACAACGGAGAGAGAGAGAGAGAAGAGGTAAGCCATATAAAAAAATAGAATATTGAGCCATTCGTTGATTTATGAATAAAATATGAGCGATTTTATACGCGAGAATAAAAGATGCATTGATGAGAGCTTTATAAGTCGTATATTGAAGTCGTTAATGTGAAAGGGTATAGGAGGGAGAGGGGAATACTGTGAATTGTGTACAAGGATCAAGATAGGTGCCTGAAAATTATTTGTCCGACAAATCAAATGCAAAAACTCCTGGTTTATTTATCATAAATAAAAACAGGAATATTTAGATTATCGCGGTTATTGATGTCATGAAAAATATCGCAATAATCGGTATTTAGCAATTCTATGCATTTCTTTCAGTGCCAAGTCAATTCCCGCGATAATTCAAATTAGAAGCGCAATAATTTTCAAATTATAAACAACGATAAACGAAGTTTTTCTGTATAAAAAAATGCTACATAAGAGGATGTGATCTAGTTGTCACACGAGCGAAAAAGGTCGTGCCCAAGGTGACGTGAGCACTGAGATTCATTGGATCCAATGGAGCAGCGCACACTCAATTTTTTTAAATCTATTTTGTCTATTTTCTGAATGTACATTGCTTCTTTAGAACCAATGTGTCACAGAACTCTAGTAAATTCGGACACTCGGGTGCACTAGAGAAGAAGAATATGCAAGAACTCATAACAAACATATTTCCAACGATTTAGCAATAACATACGAGTGTACATGATCACGCGATCCTCAGACTCATTGAATTCAATGGAGCAGCGCCCACTCAACTTTTATTTGATTTTGCAAAAATTTATCCAACTCGTCTTGGGAAAGAAAACAGGAATTCATCTACTGTAATATTTCAAAAAAAAAATAACCACAATTTGCCAGTATTGACATGAATAACTGAAGAATTTATTTAAAAAAAAATAATTTCTCTTTCTTTTTCTAACTTTTGTAAATAATCTGAAAAGTGATAAAAGAGAGAAAGAGAGTTAAGCTTTAATAAAATATAAAAATATAAATAAATATTCCAGAAATTATCAAAGAGAAAATTAAAAAAAAAAAAAAAATTGTATTGATAATTTACATACAAACATTAATCAAAGATTTTTTTTTAAACATCAAAAGAATTACAAATACTTAATAAAAAAAAAAAATTCATTTTATAATTCAATGTTTGAGTTTCCCTTCCTCGAGCTTTAAAGAAAATTTTGTTCCGTATTAATCAAAAGAAAAATAATTATCTTTCATCCATGGTTTGGGAGTGGGGGAGGTGATCAATGATTGATGAAAAATTTACTTTAACTCAGGCTCTTATCCAAAGGTTTTGCCAAGTTTTCACCCCCCTACCCCCCCACCCACATCTTTCAAAAAATCATAACATTTTGTTTTCGTTTTATGGATTATCAATAAGGGAAAAAAATGTGGCCTATCAAAAGCATGAATTCATTCATCATAAAGTTTTTCCCGACAAAAAAAAAGAGAGGAAAATCATTTAAATTTCGCTGGTCTCTCATTAAATGTTAATTATATTCAAAAGAGACTTGTTCGAAAGAAATTTAGGGTTATTCTCGGTATGTTATAATAAATATTATTTTTTCATTAATTAATGAGGATTAGTAATAAAAGGAGTATAATTAATTAAAATTCTTTTATTTATAAAGCTCCCGAGGCCGAGGGTTAGAGGTAATGATATTGTCAATATTGATTAAAAGCCAAGTTCGGATCCCAGGCAGTCCGATGAAAATTATTTTTAATCAATTGGTATGAATAGATAAATATGTCTGGATAATTTGTATCCTATATATAATTACTATTAAAATGTTTAGTGTGCGTATATGGCCTCAGAAACCGAAAAAACTTTAAAATAATATAGAAAAAATCCTTATAAATTATATTCTTTTTAATAAAATATTGGAGGCGCATTTAACTTCAGATTTCAACTCATTCAAGATTTTTTCAATAAATTAATTAATCAAATAAACATTGTAGATGGTGGTTGAATATGATATGAAATATAGTAAATTTAAAAAAAAAAATTGACGTCGTTTCGACCGATTTTTCCAGGCTTCCTTAGGACAATTTTACAAAAATCGAGATTTAGACATTTTCTCTGCCTTCTGTTCTCAAGCAAGAAACGAACCCATAAAGCACATTTTACTGTGAGAGTCCGAGATAATGACTTGGTATTTATAAAATTGCGTTGAATACGGGAAAGTCGCTCGAAACGTTGAAAATTTTATATAAAAAAAAGCAAGAATTTTTTTAATTTTTATTTCATTTCCTTCATATGAAATAATAAATCTTTATTAAAGACGATCGCCATCATAATTTGCCCTTTAAACCTAAATAAAGGGGACTAAAATTATCTCCGTAAAAAAAATCTAGGTTTATTTCATCTAACATTAGATTGTCTTACTTAAAAATCACGAGATATTTATTTTTGTTTTAAATAATATTAATTAATTTATCGCTCAGCAAAATAGAGAGTACCTTTTACCCAATATTATTTAAATTAATTCCGACTGATGGAACTTTGTTTAAAATAGTTGGTGGTTTTCAAACAACGCCCTATAGAGTGACAAGCACTAATCAATAAATTGTTTAAGATAAATATATTTTGCGACATGAATTTGTGTTTAATTGGGCCTTTCCGCGGCGATTATACGGATCCGTCCAAATTTATTTAAATTAATTGATAGTTCTAATACCCATAAAGGCAAAGAAATTTCTTTAAAGCTGATATAAACAAAAGGATCCGGTCTAATTTGCAGCATATATTTCATTTAGAATAAAATTTTTTTTATTAATTGATATAAAGCGTCAAGTCTTTTATTTTAAGTTACTTTTTTTAAAAGAAAGACTCAACGAGCATTTAACTATTGCTTGTAGGACTTATCAAAATATTAAAAATCCCCGGTTATTTATCAAGCGCTCAAGAGCTCAAGCTCTGAAATGCGAGGCGCATTCTTGCGGCCATTTATATACGCCAAGGCACTAATTAATACAAAATAATCGTCCAAGTTGCTTAAAGCTAGCTAGTAGCCCTGATGATGATGATGATGATGATGATGATGATGGTGGTAATGATGATGATGTTAACTTGATAAAAGGAAACGTTCGTTATATAAAGAGTGAAGAATAAAATAAACCCCGGCGAATTGTCACCAAAATAAACAAATTAAGGAAAAGAGAGGGAATGTACGAGAGAGAGATTACTTTGGTTATGTTTAAGCCAAGAGTAATTTGAGAGAACTATAATCAGTGATTTTAGAATGAAAATAATAGATTAGTGTGCACGTGAATTAAATGGGAAAGATAAACAGGCTTTTGATTTAAATATGAATGAAAGTTATTAATTAATATTGTGTGGTGCTTTTCTTGTTATTCGGGGTCGGCCTAATAGAATGAGGATAAGTGAAAGAAGAGAATAAATCTCTTATTAGTCATTTTGGTTCACGAAACCGAGATCGTTACTTTTTGTTTCGAGAAAATTCTCTAATTGACCCATACTATTCTATTTAAAGAAACTTTAGTATTGGAAACATGGAATGGGGGAGGAGTGATGCCCAGACAAAGCGTGCCCCGGGCAAAGTTGTTATTGGCAGATTTAAACAAAAACTACTCAGTCCCAGTACGACCATCACTGACACATAAAATTGGCAACGCTGCAATTGTTCGCCCTGCCCTTCCTCCTAGAGTCCAGTATTTAAGTTATATTAAATAAACTAGAGATACGAGAGGTTCTGATCGGGTATTTTAATCACCAGAGGTCTCTTACTGTAATTGAAATAAGGGATGTATTTACAAGTTGATGTGGTCGACAAAAAATATTTAAATAATATTGCCTACCAATTAATATAAATAAATAAGAATGGAGTCTAAATGGCCTCAGATGGCGAAAAAGACTATAAAAAAAAGTTGGTGTGGTCGCATGATCAGGATAAGTGTCCCGGAAAGACTGGACATTCTGGGTTCAACTCCCTGGATGGTAAAAAAAGTGAGGTAATTTTGAATCATAACATTGTAAATGAGCAGGAACAACAGATTTGTCAGTAATTTTAAAATATTTTAATTCCTCCAATTATCTGATTTGTTTCAAGAACGTTTTTCCATTGTTGAAATACAATATGTAGTTCTTATTCATTCATCCATTTTCCAAATTTATTTTTTGTTTCGGAGATTCTAAAAAAAAAGTATATTTCAGTTGAAAAATTTAAATTGCAAAATCTAAAAAAATTATAGGAACTGTATAATCAAAGAATCATTTTTGTTTATGCATTTTAATCAAAAATTTTTGTTTCTTGTTTTAAAATGATGATCTCATATTGGCAATCACATTAAAATATATATTTGTATTCAAGTGTGAAGTTGGGATCGAATGACCGGGCATTTATTTTTTTATCAAGTCGTTATCTTTTTTTTTTATTCGAGTATGTGAGGCAAATTGTGATTTCCATCGAGTCAACTGGCCGAAAAGTTCTTTCAACTGGTTCATCAATTATTTACAGGCGGCGTCTGCTGGCCACTTGTCCCCCCTCCCATTCCTCCATCTCCCTTAAGCCCTTACACTTCACCCCCCTCTGGGATGTTGCTTCACCCTGCGAGAGTGTAAGGGATCAGTTAATTGCCAACGTCGTCTCCCACACTTGTACTGGATGCCTCAGAATAAATGATCCAATATTCGCCGATTCTTTTTCATATTAATATTAATATATTAGCCGTTTAGAAGTCAAAGTTGCTAAGTCCATTTTTTTTAACAAGATAAATAGGAAAAGGATAAAGGAATTTATTTATGGAAATGGAAAATCAGAATTATGTAAAACTGAGATCTAATCCTTTAGTACGGATAACGGATTTTCCATTTTATTTCCTCTATGTTCCAATTGTCTTTCATTTCCCAATTTTTTTTTTTTTTTTTGATCTTTTGTTTAGTTCTCTTTGTTTTTTTCCCTTCTATATTTTTTTTATTGAATATAACTTCAGTACTGGACTCTTGATAGAGGAGTGGCAAAGCGAATGACTGCAGTGTTGCCAGCGGTGATAAGCACCAGCAACATCTGACAACATGGGTGGTGACGGTGCGCTCTAATTCGTCGGCGGATTCTCTTCACCCACTCCACTTCTCTAGTACTAAAGTATCATTAAATAAAGTATAGTAGACATTTCTCAATTCCTGAGGAAACCTTACAAAGAATGAAAAACAGTGACTGTTATAGATCAAAAAATATCCCGTCGGCTCTCAAGAATGAAGAACCCTAATATTATTATTATTAAACAATGAATGAATCTTAAAAAAGTGTTTTAATAATGTCAAGCGTATGAAATCATGTCAGGGTATAAAATAAATTAATTTAAAAAAAATAATCAGTAGGTTACCACTCCAAATCCCTATCATATCAAAGGATTAAAAATTAAAGTCAATGAAAAATTTTTAAAATTATATATGGGCTAGCCTCTAAAGCAAATCCATTAATTATTAATATTCTTATATCAATATTATATTCGGTTAGTTATCATTTATATTGAAAGAAATTTATCTAGATCATTCTAAAAGGGGAGTCCAAATAACTAAAGCAATTCTACAAACATTTAAAAAAAAACATCTATCTTCGTAAAAAAATACACCTTTTAGCCGCTTATTTGCTTCCACGTGGGTTATCATTTTTCTTCAAGTTGAAAGGGGCTCAGATTTGATAATGTTTATGGCGTTCAGAAGCATCTGACAGAACAACTAAATTTAGCTCGTAAATTTTTCAAATCCTTTCAAAAGCTTCTGTCCGTTCGATATAATGGAGAAATATTTTTTTTTTTTAGGGAAATGACCAATAAAATTTTTTATGAATAAATCTTATTATGTTATTGCTGAAGAGGGTAGGAATGAAGGTTACCGAAATTCTTATAAAAATTCCACTATAAAAAAGACACTACGCCACTGGGCAAGGTCTCATTTCTCTAAAATAAAATCTATATTTATTTTCACAATTAGAGATAGGTAAAAATTTAAAAATTCTTAATTTTTCCCTCATTTTTATATAAATGTAAAATAAAATATATTTATAATTATAATTTAAAATTTAAAATATTTATAGACAGACCATACTCGGAATTCCAGAAATGTTATCCATCTAAAAAGTTCCATTCACAGGTCACTACACGCATCACTAGTTTTCTTTCCCAGCTTCCCATCTCTCTCTAGAAACCCGACGGTGGCTGCCGAATTACGAGTATTCTAAAATTTTCAATCATGTTTTTTTGGATGTTAATACCAAGAGGAAGAATTGAGAATTTTCGTTGATTTTTATCCACCATCAACTCCATTTATTTATGCATATATTTCGAGCTTGCATCATCAGCTTGCAGTTAATAATTTTGGTGGTATGGTATAACTTACCTAATCACATGACCTAATCACATGCGATAACAACTTTTGGCATTAGATGTCATTTACACAAATCTCTAATTTACACAATTTTAATATAAAGACGATATCCATTCCCTAACTTATTAACTACACTAATTATGGTCGGCGATATGTAGCTAGAAATATATGCTTAAATAGTGTTAATAGGGGATAAAAAACGGCGTAGGTAAATTCCCCATTCTTCCTTTTATAAATTTATTTTAAAATTTTTTTTATATATTTGTTTTCTGTTTCTATCGATTTTTCATAAACTCAAAAATTCCTAAATCAACTAACTTCCCCGTGATTGAGACATTGTTAATATTGATAAAAGTCAAGGGGTGTAGGTTCGGATCCCAGATAGTCCAATGAAAATTTATTTATATCAATTGGTTACCAAAAGATATAAATAAATATGCGTGGATAACTCTTATCATAAAATAATAAATAATTGAAATGTTTAAAGTCTAAATGACTTCAGATGGCGAAAAGATTTTACAAAAAAAAAAAAAAAA
>JAAAKE020144114.1:0-13213 GCA_010014785.2 Anisolabis maritima | reverse complement strand
CGAAAACTGTCTTTCATGTTCCCCAAAAAAAACGAAATGACTTTCCGAACAACCCAATATTTATTATAGCGTAAGAATGAAGATGGACGAACAAACGTCCTAAAAGTCGCATATTATAAGGAAATAGAAAGACTCTAGCGCCTATCCATATCCTACATTTACATAGAACCACTAATTCTAATATATACTTAAATAAATAAGGACGAAGTCTAAATGGCCTCAGATGCCGAAATGGTAACAAAATAAATATTTTTAATTCCTATGTTCCCCGTGACCGAGAGTTTTTTTTTCAAGTCTTTTTCCGCATCTGAGGCTATTTAGACTCCGACCTTATTTATTTAAATTAATTGATAGCCAATATAATTATTAATATTAATAACCTTCAAAGCCAAGGGATGTGGGTTCAGATTCCAAGCAATCCGATGAAAATTTATTTAAATCAAATTGGATACCAATTTAAATAAATATGCCTGGATCATAATGTATCGTAAATTAATATAGTTAGTATATATCTTTTAATGTCTATATGGCCTTAGATGCCGAAAAGACAAAAAATTCCTGTTTGATAAATAAAAATAAATGAGATTTAATTGCCAATTGAATAATTTTTTTTTATAATAGAGAATTTATTAATACATACAAAAAAAAAATTTCTAAAAATGAAAAATAAATTAAAATTGTGAACAGACTACTTACTACCTAAAGCCCCCGTCGCAAAAAATCTAATGTGACAGCACGAATTTCCTTAGCTTAGGTAAGAGAAAGTTGCGCGGCTGTCACACCATATTTTTTATTAATTAAACATGTCATTAATTTATATTTCTTTTTAATTTAACTCTTTTATATTTTAATATTAATATTTTTTTAATATTGGAGATCTAATTAAATATAATCTTTGACAAAAGAGAAGACATGGATGAAAAATATCTTTTGTTGATGTCGTATAATCCTTTGTTAACATTGTATATTGTTCAAGCTAAAGAAACATGAAAAGATTAAATTAAATTGCAATTTGTGATTTCTTATGAAAAAGTAAATAGATTAAAGGTGAACAAATATTAGATAAAAACAGCCATTGAGAAAGTCAGGGTAAAAGTGATTTTATCTATAGCCGTGGAAAATTATCTTTAAATAGATGTTTAAAATTTAATCTAATCAACATTCCTTTAAATACGTAGTTAATATAGGTTTCTTTATTAAAAGGTTCACATAAATTTTTATTGTAATAACATTTTTTTGAGGTAGACTCTTCTTCTCAACAGTTCAATTCAATTCTCAACATCGATCATATCTGAGAATTTCCTTTTCGTATCCTATTTATAAATACAGTATTTTTCTAGAGCCGATATAGGGAAAGGGGCCATTTTGGCCTACCCTAAAAAAAATTAAAAAATTTTGAGAAGGAAAAAATCGAACCGATGAGCCATGGGTTGCCCTGGGCAAAAATGTAATGTAGTTAGTTTTTTGTAATTTTCCTAGATTCTAGCCCTATGGCTTCTCTGAATACGCCATTGCCAATTTCTTAAAGCCATCAGTCCATCATCAAACATTTTGGAAATGAATTTTGATTAAATTTTAACTAAATAAAAAAAACTATTACTTTCTGACAATATTTAAGTTTTCTTCTTTAAATGAAATTTTATTAAAAATAATAAAAAGAAACTAAACAATATTTTACTTGAACGAAAAAAGTGTGTAAGTTATGGCCGTATCCGTATTTTTTATTTTATTAATTTAATTTGCTATTTATTAAAGAAGAAAACCTGTGGGTGGGCGAAGCTTTTATTGGTGCTTGTACCTTAAATCACTAATATTGACCTAATAATGCCCCAGGAGACTAAAATCAGGAACAAAAATGTAATAATAAAACCTTGAAAAAAAAAACGAGCTTAGAGAAGATCATTGAAAGAAAAAACGATTGTAATATCTTAAAAAAATTAATAATTAAATTTTTATTAGGACCTCATTAGTATAAGGTAAACTGAGACATTGGCTAAGATTTTTTTTTTTTTATAAAATATTTAAAATTGAGTTCACTTTAAATTTGTTTCCCAAATGTATTATTTTTACTTTTTAGACATCAAAAAGCAGAATTAAAACAATGCTTCTTCTTTCTTAGGAATTGCATTACAAATTAAACCCTTTTCTAGAAAAATGCCGTTAATTCCCCTTTTCTTTTTTTTTTTTATTACAGATAACCTCTCAACTTTGAGAAGATTATGATTTAATAGCTACTAGTCTAATGGATTATAAAGCTGACTATCAGAGAATTTAAGATGCAATCATCTCTCCTCTAGAATCTTATTAATCTCATCATTTTGAATCCTCTAAGCCATTGGACCACTAATGTGATCATCCAATTAATCAAATAAATGGTTGAGAAATCGTCCTATCCTTATTTTTTTAATTATAGAAATATATTTCTTTCTTTTTTTAAAGGTTAAACTTAAAGAGATGGGGGCGTAGCTAAGACAGTTTTGGGGAATAAGAACATTAAAATATCAACCAACTTTGGACATTGCCCTGTCCCTTGCTGCAGAGGTAAAAGTTCTAGCTTCAAGTACCAAAGGTCAGTGGTTCGCTTCCCGTCTTGAGCGACAAAAATTTATTTATATTATATTGACTACCAATTGTTATAAATAAATAGGGACGGAGTCTAAATGGCCGCAGGTGCCGAAAAAGACAAAAAAAAAAAACTTTTGACATTTTTTAAATACTTTATTTTTTTTTTTAATATGGAATTCAAGAAAGATTTTTTGTATTTTCAAAAATAATTTCATTTTTCACAAAAATATTTCTTTTGAAAATTTTATAATCACTTAAAAAAAATATTTCGCTCTTAAAAAAATGATCAAAGTTAATTGAGTTGAAAATATATTTGAAAAAAATAATAAATTAAAAAACGACCCCCTTTTACATTAAAAAAAATTAACTTAGGATAAGCAAATTGTTCACAATTTTAACTTAGTTATGTGTCTTGCGTTTAAAAATTTTTTATTTCCTTGGTATTGAAAAACAATGAAGTTAACCATTTTTTTTTCTTAATAAAAGTTGAACAATAACAGTAATCTCATAGAGTCCTTTTTCTTGCCAACTTCTTTATTTTTGCAATTTATCTACGAAATTATATTAAATCTCTTTTTTTAAGTAATTTGTTGTTTATCTGAAACACGGGTTTTATGTTTAATAAAATTTATAAAGGTAAAAAGTATTAAAAAGTTTTCAAACAGAGTTATTAAATTTAAGAATCATTATAAGATGATAATGAACAAGAAAATCTTTTAAGCCAAGGGATTATAGTGAAAAGTTAGGAAATTTAAAAGAAAATAACGATAATGAATAAGCTAAAATTGATAACTTAAAAAGAAGTATTTTTCTAGATTAAAGATAAGTTAAATTTTTTATTTTAAATATTTCAAATACTTTTTTATATCATTAATATATATTAATATTAATACTCATAGGGCCTTAGGGATATCCATTGCTAATGAAAATAAATAAGGGACACCAGACCATTTAATTAAAAACGAAAAATTGATGAAAAGTAAAGTACAAATGAAACGTTACAATCTTGTTGATTAAATAAATTGTTTTTCCCAATGTTTTTATTTATTTTATAGTTTTTTTTATTTTTTATTTTTTCAATTATCATCTGCCCATAAAATTTCCGACTTAGAAAATAATACTTTCATTGAATGAGGAATGCTAAAGAAAAGATAAAAGGATTAGGAATGGTTAAGTTCGAACCGAAATGAAAAATGGTGGATATTAGATTAAAAAAAAGGCATGCAAAAAAATAAAAAAGTTTCAAATTCTAAGAGGGAGAAAAAATTTTAATTTTCTTGTGGAGTGAAGGCCTTAAATTTAATATTTATAAAAAAAAAAAAAAGGAAACAAGGAAATAAGTAGCACTAGAGCATGTTTTTTGTTTACTGGGAACGACGTGCTTAGTGGGGGCGATGCCCAAACTCGAAGAAAATTGTGAAAAGAAACACGAAAAATAAAATAACTAAAGGTCTAAACTAAGGAAAAAGTTGTAAGAAGAAAGAAAATAAAAAATAAAAAACTGAGATTCAGGCTAATAAAATTGATTTAATTAGGAGTGACCTTTCGATCCTGGGTTGCCACCATCTTCAGGCTCTTAAACTCATAATGTAAAATTTTTTTTCTACATATGCTAACAATACTTTTTAAATGGTACATCTTCATGCGGGATGATAATCATCTTATATAAATGATTGATCTTAAGAGGCTTAACATAGTCCCAACCTAGAAACATAGCTTACATTGGCCTTACATTGAATTTCCGTTTTTTTACTTTCTTTCTTCTTACAAATACCCTAGCGTGCTTTTTTTTTCAAAAGAGGAAGGAGAAAACAAATAAGAGAAACTCAATTCAAAAAAGAGAATGGAAAATTGCTTCATTCGACCATGAAAAATTTAGTTTAAAATTTTCAAAATTACTTACTCTATTCATCAATTCTCTTAGAAAGAAAATTCATTTAGCGCCCATACAAAACTCCTAGTGGAAAATGGCTAATTTACTAACTGAATATTTCAAACCTCTTTTGGAACAAAACCACTGTTATTTCAAGAATACAGAATAAGTGATCAATTTCAAAATTTTGTGCTTAGTTTTTTATTCCTACTTCAATAATTCAATTTCTTTAGCACCTGATAATTTTCCATATTTTATTTCCAATCCGTCGTTATTTTTTCATGTTTTTGATATAAATATAAATGGAAATAGAAAGTAATTTCCCTATAGATTATATTCCATTTTCCAAGCAGACGCAAACATTGTGATGAGCGACTTTTTACACGACGATATGCTATAAAACCTCCGGGTTCGATTCCCAACTTCTTTTCCATTATTCATAACGTAACTTTTGCAGACAACGTTACAGAAAGAAAAAATGTTCATATACAATTCGTTATATTCTCAAGAGTATTTATTTGTTTATTTACTACATATTTAATTTCCTAAAAATTCTATTAAAGTTTTATTCCTTTTAAATTAAATTATTTTAATGTGAAAATAAATTTAGAAATAAAAATAATATGAATTTAATATGATATCTCACCTATTGACAACAGGGGTATCTATTTAAGATTCATGTAAATCAGATATTAATATTTCTCTGTGTGTCTGAAACAGAGTGTGATTAAGCCCAAGTTTTTTATTTAAAAAATAAATTTTTGTGAGCATATTTTTTGCTAATGGACTCCTAGCCGACCAAACCCGGGATCTCCAGCTTAACCGGGACATCGCTTGCTTCCTTTGCACCAGGCGACCGGATACTCGATCACATTGAGTGATGATCCACTAGCAAAAAATATACTCTTAAAAATTTATTTTTCAAATAAAAAATTTTATATTTATTTAATTTGTGTTGTATTTTTTTTTTATTTTCTTTTTCTCGAAATCGTTTATATCTTTTATGTTATATAATATGTATTTTATTCTTTCCACTCCTTTTTTGTTGTTGGATAAGATCACAGTGTGAAATAATAAACATCTTAAGCCAACTTATGGCATATTGCGACAGGTAAGCATTTTTTATTCCCTTCTAGAAAAATTGAAAAGTATTTTTTTTTATAGCCAAGTTGATCTAACGAAACACTTGTCTTCGTATATCCATAAAAATTGAAAGAGAGTACCATTTTTTTGCTCAACAACGAGAAAGAGAGAGGGAGAAGAGATCTCACACCCGACATTTTTAATCTCGTATGCAGTATGTCTCTGTGTGCCCTGACGTCAACCCGGATGTTACATCTCGTAGAACATGCTTTTACGAAGGGTGCAGTGTCTGTCTGTCTGTACGTGCTATGTAATGTCGGGATGGGGACTTTATTGAATTATGCCTTTTTGGCGGGTGGGGGGACGAGAAGCGCCCACGTCAGGGTTTTTAAGCCTGACTGAGGAAAACTTAAAAGAATTTCTTATTAAAAAAAAAATTGGATATTATTTTTAGTCTAATGAATTTCATTGATGGATTGTGGTCTGTTTTATATTGAATAAGTAATATTCAGCCCCGCCATATGGTCACCAAAATGAAATTTAAAAAATGTTCAGTTACACATTTTCTGATTTATTGACGGTGGGAAAAAAAATCATGTATTTATCTTCTCGTCGAGTTTTTCCATCCACAAAATAAAACATTCCCTTTAATGGTGTATGTAATAATAATAATTTGCACACTTTCCAAGATTTTCGACTCCGAAGCCAATTTTTCAATCTTCTCTCTCAATGTCATTTATAAGATAACGCCTAACGTAAACTCGAAAAAGCAGACGGTGTATAAAATATGAAAAACAATTTTTCTTTAATACAAAATTGATTTTGCCTTATCTTTTATGGTAAAGGAAGCTAAATTTATATATATATATATAATTATATTAAAAATAATAGAATAGAATATTCTATTAATTATTCACAAAATATCCCTTGATTCTCACGTAACTAAGGTTCCATCCTCTTTAATAAAAATTTCTATAGAATAACTGCCTAAGTCGGTTTTCATTCTGGTATTAAGCAATAGTAAAATTAAGCATTGGCATTAGGCAATGCCAGGGTGTTATCATATGAAGAGTGACACCAGGGCCGGCCAAATAAACACTACAACTTGTGCTACTTAGTTATTCAGTATTAAATAATGTCTAGAAAAAGAGTGCAAAGCTATGTTTGGCAAGAGGCCATTACATCTTTGTTAATATACCATAGATTGTATAAATTCGTTTGTTTTTATTTGTTGGGAGTTAAGCAACTCAAATGACCAATTTCTAGGGCGATTTAATACCTCCGAATATGTGGTCCTCTCTAGAGGATCCAGGGAGCAATTAGTAACTTTCTCATTTTGGTTGCCCAGTAAATATAAACGAATGAATGTATGCACTATATGGTAATATTGCTTTTTATTATATATTTTTATATTTTTTTCTTTTGCGACTATTCCACCTCCTCCTCTTTCTTTTATCCCCATCTATCTATCCGAGATATATAAACTTCTTTATATTTTATTTATTTATAATTTCTCTACATTTGATGAATGGATGGCGATCACTAGTTACCCGAGTTAAGTCTGGTAGTTCTTCTGATCCATCTATACAAGTCTTTATATCCCTGACTCCAAGTCAGGCTATTACTATTCAAAACCTTGATGTCAAATCTATAATGGATATAATGGATTAAATATCAAATTTGATTAACAAAGGTGTTTGTTTTTGAGATCTTCTGTTCATACATAGATGCGAAACGTATTGGGTCTTTTTGAACTTAAAAGACCTTAAAATAAAAATCTATTGGAATCTCACTTTTTTGCGATCACAATACTTTTACTATATAATACATTGAATATGAGAAGAAAAGAAAAAAAAATAAGAGAGTAGCTTTTGGAATTCTGAAAATGGTAAAATCTTAACTTCGGACCTTTGCAATTCTTATTAAGAATGGGTCTGAATTTTTAAAATTGCCTCAAAATAATCCATATTTATTCTAGTTTTATATAAAAAGATTTTGATTCGATATCTAAAATGGATCTTAAATGGTTTTGGAGATATTCACCCGGAAAGAGAAAAATTTCGTACAAACATTTTTTCACTCCCTTAACTTTTATTATGGATTTAAAGTAGTTTTTGATAATAAGGATTCTGGGGAGGGGGGACTATTTTTTATTCAGACAATGAGTCTTTGGAATGTATGGGAATGTTCAGTAAATTCTACCGTTGTTTTTTTTTTTAAATTAAATAAAATATTATCTCCTATGTATAATATATAAGATCATTACGTAATGTTATTATTTAATTTTATCTAATCTCTCTTTACAGGGTTAATTCCTTCTTGTTTACTTCGTTCTCTTCCAACCATCAGCAGAGGTCATCATCGTCACAACCACATCATTTTTTGCTGCTGTAATCTTCAGAACTTTGTACAATTGTTTTATTTGGTGAGTTTCTTTTAGATAATTAAAACATAAAGGGTCAGTCATTCGCTACCCTTCTTGAGCGAAAATTTATTTAAATTATATATTGGTTACCAATTAAATGAAATAAATATGAACGGATGGGATGCCCAAAAAGAGTTAAAAAAATACATCAATACCCCCCCCCCCCAAAATAATTTTTTTTTTTAATTTCAAGTTCTATATTCTCTTTTCCATTCGGTTCAGGAACAGAAACTTTATTATTTTAAAATATTTCGTCTTATTTTCATTGTAACTTATTTTTACATTTTTATATGGCTTCAATCCTAAAAACATGATTTCACAATGTACACTTTGGTTTGCATTCCGTCCTAAACGATAAAATTTATTAAATTCGTCCATAATTATTTAAAATAATTGGTTACCAATTAGTTTGGATGAATGGATGAATTACGGTTATTGTCTATTTACAACACGGAGTGAAAAGTCCCGGGAGTCGCCACTATATGGCGTCACCAACCAAATATCCATATGATTTTTAGAAAGTGCCAACCTTAGTGAACTTAAGAATATTTTCGCATTTAGCGTTGAAATTTCTTAGCTCCATTTAAAAATTTACTGGTATATAATATCTAAAAAACATCTTCACTATAAAAATATACTAATTCAGCTCTAACGTATCGAACACCCTCTCGAAATTTTTTCTTAGCTTTGATCCACCTGGGATAAAATTCGCCCTAGCCTTAGTCCAGCGTTTTTCCAACTAAGTATTGCGAGGGGATTTTTAATGGTTCGTGAAATAATAAATTAAATATGTTCTGTAATACCATCATGGCAATTGCAATATATATCTGGATAGATAGGTCGCAAAAGATTTTTTATTCTTTACTCTGGGTTGCATTAAATGAAATGTTTGAGAACCATTGTCCTAATCATTTTTGAATGAATATCATTCTTCTTAGTTAAAAATAATTAAAAATTTTTCTGTAATAGACTAAATCTTAATTTGGGATTCCAGTTATATTTTATCGCTTATCGTTTACACTCTATAATTTGAGTGCATGTTATGTTATTAAATAATAACTAATAATATTGGATAGAGAGAATATATAATAATTTAATGCAACATAAATTATATTCCAAAATATAAATGTGTGTGTATCATAGGGATCGTTGGTTGTTGGTTGATAATAATTAATCACCCGGAAAAGGGCTGGTAATTGCCTATCCTGCCTTATATATCCCAATACTAATGGATGAAAATGTACATTAATTAATGTTGAAAACTATTTACAGATTC
Organism: Anisolabis maritima; assembly: GCA_010014785.2. NCBI lineage: Eukaryota > Metazoa > Arthropoda > Insecta > Dermaptera > Anisolabididae > Anisolabis > Anisolabis maritima. Next base: position 3,991 of record JAAAKE020144114.1, on the reverse strand, counting down.
CTCCTTCCCTCTCCTAGCTCTCTCTCTTTCTCTGATATACCGACATATATGCATGGAGAGTAAAAAAAAATTGAATAAACATTTAAATACTATTTGATTTTGATTAATTTTTTTTTTCAATTTTCAAAAGAAATTTTTGAATAATATAATTATTTATTAGCGAAAAAATTTAATTCATGATCCGTTTTGATAATTGCTTCCTCGTAAAAAGGGTGTGAAAATTTGAAGGATGATGGAGTTGATAAATTCGAATTATTAAAGAGTTTAGATGTATTATTCCTAACTTAAAAAAAAAATAATATTGATTATTCTAGTAAAAAATTTTCCAGTATAACAGGTTGACCCTTAGGGGATTCGGGATTAGACTTCAAAGAAAAAAAAATTTGAAAAAATGTTTACGAAAAAGAACAATGATAATAAAAGTATTTATTTAATATTTGTTAATAGAATTAATTTAAATATTATTTTCATAATTAACATAAATGTAAGGCATTCAATGCCAAAAACAAAAAAGATTAATATTTTGAATGTAGGTGTATTTATAGTGCAAATAGCAAAAAAAATTTTTAAAACAATTTTTCTACTTTGTCTTATAGATTCTTACTCAATAATTCCAACAAAAAAATCTATTTTAAAAATTCATTGACAAACTTGTTCTAGATGTTTTTATTAAAGTTTAATGAATTTTATTCATATTTTATAATAAAAATGTCAAACTTGTTAATTGCATTCTGTCATGTTAAAATGGTTTAAAAAAATAGTGATAATTTTCACTTTAATTAAACTAGAGGGGATTTTATCTTTGAAATTTTAATAATAATTTCAAGCTTCACTATTACGGTCTAATAATTTTCAATTAATTATACTATTATTATTATTCTTAATGTTAAATAACTTAATAATTATAATAATATAGATATATATATTTATTTTAAAATAATAATAATAATAATTATCTCCTATTATTAAACGAGTTAATCTTTGTAAATATTATTATAATATTGGTATGTAGGTATAGAAATTTTTTCTCGAAAATGGCTCTATTGATTTTGATGAAATTTGATGTATTTATTAATTCGGAGGTGAGGAATATATTTTGCTAGGTCTCATTTTTGGAAAAATATATTTAGGGAGTTTCTGTTTGGTGGAGTCTATTTTTATTTTCTCTTACTTATATATAACTATGAGAGATACAACATGGAGTGAAAACTCCCGGGACTAGCAATGAAAAAAAAAATTTTTTATTTTATTCTTCAACCCAGTTTCTTTCAAGAGCGATACAGTTATTCCAACGGTCCTCTAACTTTTGGATTTCTTTCATACACTATGATTTGTCAAAGGTTCCAAATTATCCATTTGTTTCACTTTCTACATCTTCATTTGATGCAAATCTCTTCCCCTGGACCCATCTCTTCAGGTTAGGAAACAATAGTCGCTGGGGGCAGATCTGATGAATATGGTGGATAGTGGAGCAATTCGTTCTTCAATTCATTCAATTGTGCCATTGCTTTAATGGAGGTGTGAGGCAGTGCTGTTAGAAAACGCGGCACACAAGCAAGAGTAGTGTCATTTACTCGTCCTCTACTCCTCGTCAAATGGCCGAAATAAAATCATAAAAATTTAACCCGAATCTTTTGAAGGATAGTACTTTCTAAAAATCATATGGGTATTTAGTTGGTGATGCCATATAGGGGCGAGTCCCCGAACTTTTCACACCATGTAGATACTTGGAAAGTATTGCCGTTGCAAAAAAAAAAAAACATCGAAATTTCACAAGAAATACACGTTTTGAGGTTCCCTGACTCTTAAAAAAAATGGCATGTTTGCCTGTAAACAAGATTTCTCAAAAACCCAAAAACGTACCAAGCTGGAATTTCCTCTTTAAGCATGCGCCTCGAAGGTTTTAAATAAAATTGGCCAACGGCTTCTAATAGTTTACTGATGTCCTTTTTGAGTGTTTTTTTTTTTCGAATTTCTTTTTAACGATTTTGATTAAAATTCATAAAACAAATATTTTTTAGATGATCTTTGAAATGTATTAACTCTTATTACTTTCAAAAGTGTGTGTGGCGCACTTTATTCTTTGTACATTTTTAAGTTTTTGGTGATTTTACCTTAAGCTATTCTAACAATTATGTTTAAATTGACTGTATTTATAATAAATTAGAAATTCTTTACGATGTATTAATCGTTTTTGTACATAACAAAATAGTGTGGGCCCCTTTATTTAGTATTTTAAAAATCCCATAGAAAAGATAGGACTCGTTGCTATGATAACAAAATATAGATATTTTTAATTCCTATTTTTTTGTCTCCGACATCTGAGGTCATATAAATTTATTTATATTTATTTTTATTTTAAATAAATAAATTTATTAAAAATAAATTAAAAACTGTCACCAAAACAAATATTGATTTAAACGTTTTTTCATTTCATAATACTTAATTTGCTCACTTATTAAGCAAAATATTAAATTACCATCATCGAATTACTTTTCCAGGGAATGATGTCTCTTTAATTAACATATTTCCTAAAAATCTCCTTTATGAATATAAGTGATTTAATATTAAATGAAATAAGGTTCCCTTAGGTAAAGATCAAAAAAGAGATGTTTGTAATTGGATATGCAAAGACTGTGAAGTATTTTACTCCTAAACCATCTCACTTCCCCCATCCCATGGCTGCTATTTTTCTTCGTATATAAATAATTCAAATCGACTTTTGGGACGGCACTTTCTCTCTCTCTTCGAAATCTCGACATTTTAATGGATTCTTAGATTTCGTTGTTTATTTAATACCAGCTGATTATCCAGCGTATCTGGGTATTTATTTATCCCAATCTTCTATCAGACAGAAAAAGGAATGAATTTCGAGTCTGCTTAGAAGGATTTGCCTCACAATTTGAGAACCACTGATATAAGAGGTAGTGTAAGGCACACTCTCAATAACCAATTAAATCTATTATATTCGACTAAACTTGGGCTTAAATGTTATCTGGAGCAATCAGCTTAGCGACCCAAAAAACTATGGATTCATTGCTCGGCCATTTTGATATTTTATTTTTCACCCTTCTCACCCCTCTTCCCATGTCGGGTGTGTCACTATTCATCTCAGCGAAAACTATGGATTCGACACTAATAACGGTCGTTTTCAATTATGTTTACATGTCAACCCCTTACGTCCCCCACCCCTAGAGGTACTAGTGGGTGTCTTACCCCCAAAAGTATTTTTCCAGATTGTAAGTCATATGTGCGCCAAGTTTGGTTGAAATTGTTGCAGGTGTTCCAGAATTATGCTGGAACATAGATACATACATACACATATATTTATACAATATATATACACAAAAAAGCCCCCTTTCTTTAAATGATTATCTTGTAAAAATATCGAAATTTCTAAAATAAATTGAAATGATAAGTATTTATATTCTATAATTCAGTATTAAGAATAGGAAAAAAAACTTATACAAGAGATCCAGAGAAATAAAACAAATTCCATTCTGCTTAAATCCCAGGAAATGAAGATAGATCCTACATGTTTTTTGAATTCAGGGGATACAATAAAAATATATTGAAATACGGGAAGACCCTGTCCCTTTGTGCAGAGCTAGGGGTCTAGCTCCATGTACCAAAGGACACTGGTTCACTTCCCGACTTGAGCGTCAAAAATTTATTTATATTATATTAGCTACTATTATTATAAATAAGGTGGAGAGGAAATGGGCATAGGCAGCCAAATAAAAGTCTCTCTACTCCCTTGAAAAAACGAGACGTTTCGAATAAAATTTAATAGATAAAATATATACATAAATTAGCTCATTTTTTCTGCATCATTAAGAGGAATCCTTCTTTATGTCCCTTCCATAGGACGGGGTGTCATAACGACTCACTCTCCTCGTAGAGTTGACTGAGGGCTCTTTATATTGGGATTCAATATTCCAATTTAGTTCTTATTTGAGGATTTATTTACATTAAATATTTATAATTATAA
>JAAAKE020144103.1:0-13214 GCA_010014785.2 Anisolabis maritima | reverse complement strand
AAAAAATACCCAATTATTATTTGATAAGGAAGATAAATAATATTAATTAAATTATCTAGCTAATTTCACCTATTTGTTAGTAAAAATGAACATATTTGTTTCTTTTTTTTTTTTTTAGAAAAATTGTTAAATAATTTATAAAATTTTTTCTTTTAACAATATAGTAGTTTCTTAATATATTTTTAATAAAAATAAAATTGGAAACTTACAATAAAGCCCTTTTACTTCGCCCTTTTGAGATCCGTCGTATTTTTTTAAATTCTGTTGGCGGAGGCATTGTTGATTCATCAGTTGATTTTCGTTTGGTGTTACCGTTACTGTTACTTTTAATTTCTTCTGTCGTCGTCGTTTGTGATGGATCGTCGATTTTTTTTGTAGTTTCCGAAGTGGCAGGTGATAAGGCAGCTGAAGTAGTTGGGCTAGTATTATTATTATTATTGTTAAGTGAACCTAACGTGGCTGAACAACAAGCAAGTTCTTGGTCCTGAGAATTGGAGCTGGTGCCCGCTATTGGCACACTCTCCATGGATTTCACTTGAGCATCAGCATCTGATGAGTTCTCTGGGTTAGGACCTTGATTAGCAACTTGAAGATCTTCAGTGAATGATGGAACCAACACTTTTCCACAAGAGTTACAGAGTATCGGATTAGCTGGGGATTTACTACGCCAATATTGTAATTCCGTTTTGCATTTATTTAATTCCTAAAAAAAAAAAATTTGTAATTAAAATATTTATTTTACTCTTTAATATTTTAATAAAATAAAAAACAATGTTGGAAGAGAGTGTTCAATGTTCCGTCCTATTTGAATTTTCCTGGTATTTCAAGGAGTAAATAAATGTCAGTCATATTGCGACAAGATCGGATGTCTTAATAAAATTAAGAGAAATAGAATATTTGAAAAATTTACAGGGCTCTATGATTTTTAACAGATGGAGATTCGGCAGTCTTTAGAAGGAAAAATAAAAGGTTTAATATTAATATTCTCAGATTAAAAAATATTAAATTGTTATTTTAATCTAAAACATCTACTTAAATCATATAGGCGGTCATCTCCTTTTCCAAAAATCTATTAATATTTCGGGAGCCAAGAATCGATTGCGCTGGACTTTAGAGACTATGACTGTGGCAAATTATTTACGAATGACCCACCGTTAGATTTTATCTATAAATGCAAAGATCCTACTTTTGAAAAGTCTCTATTTTGACTCTTCTTGTCTAATTAAAGATCTCCATTTAAAACGACCATAATTAAGTTTTAAATAGTAATATTTACCTGAAGTAAAGTACTGAATTTTCGAGAATTTTCATCATTTTTTTTGTCATTCTCATCTATACGAGTGGCATATTCGACCATTTGTTTTTGTTGTTCAGCAACTTTACTTTTACATGAACGCAACTCACGACGTAAAAAGGATAATTGGCAGTTGTATCTAAAATAATAATCGAAATTAATTTCTAATTGCTTTAAAAAAAAAAAAAAAAAAACTTGAATAATTGAAAAAAAAGTACCTTTTCATGCCCTGTTTGATTTTCTTTATTCTCTTGCGTAGGACCATATTCGTTTGAGGTGGTATTTCTGATTGAGAATAATCCAAATCAGCGCGGTCAAGTCGATCCAAGAAATTGACATTCGTAGATGATATCGCCTCTTCGAAAGCAGTGACGGCTCCTGGTGCAGCAGACGAGCCTACATCTGGCCAGATGAAGGCATGTTTGATCTTTGCAGCGGCTGCGCCAAACCATACGAATTGGCTCAAGCCGCAACGTAGATTTGGATATACTTAATTAGCATGCATGTTACTGAGAAAAATTTGATTTAGGGGATGAAAAAGTTTCAATTCAAAACTTTCTTTTGCTTTTATTTTTTACTTACTCTTTTGAATTAGATATTTCATATACAATATTTGCATCGAGATAGACTAATAGTCATTTTTTATTTAATCGTTTTTAGGGAGTATATTTTTATTGGTGAATTATATGACCATCTGGTCCTCGGGATTCAACCCTGGGATCTCCAGGCTCTCATCGATCTGCTTCCTATACACCAGACCATACCAGCAAAACTAAATCCACTATTTGATAATAAAAATTAATCCAAAATGAAAAATTTCTCACGAGTGAGCCACCTCTAAGGGATTTGACATCAAGACTCTTTCAAAGGTAAAGGAGAGGATAGTATTTTTTTTTTTTTTTACTATAACCAACCGAAGAAGAGATAATATAATTATATTAGGTTGGAGAGAAAGTTCTGTCATATTTTAAAGAAAACATTTGAATCAATTTATATTAAAAATAAATGAACTCCTTTTATATTATATTACAGGAGGTAAAAAAAAAAAAAAATTCCCAATAGCTCACTAGCAACATGCGTTTTTGGGGATGGAACAAGAATGAGGAGTAGTCAACGATAATTATTAAAAGTGAGGCAAACTCGCTGTTTATTTAATATATTATGTTAAATGAATCTCAACTCTAATGACACATTTATTAAATAAATATAATTCTCATAATTCTTTTTTTAAACGAATTTTTTCTTTAATTTTGGAAAAAAGAAAAAAATTATAAATAAAAGATCTTTAAAGTCGGTCAGTTATAAGCAGTTTATTTTTTAAAATTCTCTCTGATGATTCATGATTAAAATAAGAAAGAGAGATAAGGAGATTAAGAGAAAGCTAGCTAATAGAATTGGAAAGATAATTTACTTCTAGACAAAATAAAATTATAAATTTTAAGAAGATAAATGGAAACAAAAAGGACGATCAGCAAAAATAAAAACTTCTTAACTGTTTTCATGACTTTTCTAATTCTAAAAATATCTTTACAGTCCGCTGTAAAAGTCTTCGAGTGCCAATTTATTGAATTAAAATCCAACCGAAGTGTCAACGTTTCAGGGAGTCAAATGGCAGCTTTTACAGTACAATGCAATCAGTTCTTTTTTTTTTTTTGTCCCATATTGTTCTTTGGAAGGAACCGTTTGACGCTTTGAAACGTCAACATTTAGGTGTTGGATTTTAATTAAATAAATTGGTTTTTCAAATGATAGAATTATTCTTAAAAAAAATGAAATATTTTAATATAAAATTTCTATTAATTAAAGAAAAATAATTCTATCTCATGGAAAAAAAAATAATACAAGAATGAAAGTTAAGTTTAGAGAAAAAAAATTTAAAAGAATAACAAATAAAAAAAAAAAAAAAGCACAACCTCAAATTCAAATAAAGAATTAAGAAATTATATTTGAGTCATTTTGCCAAGTCCAAAGTGCTTATCTCTACTTGAAAAGACAAGGGATCACCACTAATGCATCTCTAACCAATCACAATGACATTTCAGAGCTAGGATCATTCCAAGAGGCAGTCCCGCCTAAGACTCTGTTAAGCAGTCGCGAACCCATTCCTAAATCTAAAAATAAAAGCAGGGCCCTTAGTCGTTATTGAAGGCACTGAGGACAAAACCCCACATCCAAATAAATTAAAAATATAATAATCATTTAATTATCCAAGTATAAAATAAAATAAAGTTTAATCATTTCCCAATCACATAAAAAGATAAAAAGTTCGATCTTCTTGGTAATCTCGATCATAGTGTCTTTTGTTAATCACAAAACTCGGTTTTTTTTTTTTTTTATAAATTATTTCCGAATCTTTTTAATTGAGCATAAAAGTTCCACACTAAAACCCTTCCCTTCCTTCTCTGCACTTTGCAGAGGACTTCAGTATAATTAAGAAAAATTGGAAAATGAGTGTGTGTTAATATGAAAAAATACAAATAAACAAACCTTTATAATTACGACGAAAGAAATCGGTGTGAAAATAACCAATTTCAGGCAGTGTTGGTTCGATGTGCTCTTTAAAATATTCCATTGCCATCGTGGAGAGATCAAATAATTCATCCGTCACCTTATAAGGCCTTGCGAGTTTCGGTGCCGTTAGATGAATGTAATGGAGGATACGATAGACTTCATCAAGAATCTAAACATAAAAGCAGAGCAGGATTTGCCACTCAACGCACAATGGATATCACCGATTAAATTAAAAATATAATAATCATTTGAAAAAAAAGTCGAGATATCGATCTAATATACGTTTAGAGCAAACAGTTTTATCTTCAACTAATTCTTAATATTTTGTCATGGAAATGATAATTGATTCTTAGGGCCTACGAACACAAAATAAAAATAAAGTTTAAATTAATAAATTCAGTTAGTTTTAACTCAAACTCAAAACAAACCACATTGGGGAAAATTCTTTTTTTTTTTTTTGTTTTTTTATTAAATAAAATGGTGGTCCAAAAGCCCTTTTCCCCTTTATTTCGAAAAACTAAAAGAAAAACGTAAAATGGGATAGTTTTCTAAAAAATATAACCGCCATCTTGAACTACCACTCCATTTTGAATTGGCCTCAATCTGTTTAAATGGAAAAGGGACATTGGTATATATTATACAAAGAAAAGAGTTAATTTCCCTCGTTCATTTATGATTTAGATTCAAATTCAAAAGAGCAAACCTACAATAATAATAAAATCGCTATTTTTTAAAAAAATTTTATAAAGATAATATGGATATATAAAATGACTCCTAGATTTCATATTTTCCAAAAAAAAAAAAAAAAAAAAAAAAAAGGATATTTATATATTATAATTTAATGGCTTCCAGGGTGAAGTTTTTGGCTTTAGATCAGGCCACCTTCAAAAAGTCGAATGACAAGAATCATAATCTATGTAAAGAAATATGCTATTAGCGACAAACCCTGTGGTGCAATCACAAAAATGAGAAAATTCTCCCATGCACTTTTGCCACCAGGCGCTGAAGATGGCCTTGAGCTAGGGCTCATAACTCTTAAGAATAAAAGGAATTAAATTTTTTAGATAATTATGATATTTGTACTATTTTAAAACTAAAAGTGATCAATTATATATATATATATATATATATATAAACAGAACATACATTCTTGTTCCCATACAAGGTTGGTTGATAAGCTAGTGGAAAGGAGGTCATGTTTCAAATAAAAATAATTCATTTCGTAATTGATTTCAATTAACTGTTACAGTATTGGCTCAACTCACCACTATAATCTGTGAATACTAATCAATTTTTAGTCCTAAGGCATTCCATTATAATTTGGCTGTAAAGTCTTCCTTTTTATTGATTTCAGCTTTAAATGATATTGATTGGCATTCCAAGTTTACAGAAACCCGTCGATAGCAATGGCATCTTAATCCTAAGATAATAGTGAGTGCTGGAATTTATTCCTAGTGAAACATGACCTCCTTTCATTTTTGATATGCATAATATATTTTATAAAAAGACAAAATTATAAATTACGTTAAATAATTATTAAAATTGCTTTCAATACAGGCCGATATTTCATCCCCAAGGCCCAAGTCATCTTCGGAGCCTGGAAGAAGTTTCTCGTTGTCAGCGCACAACCATATGATTCTTGCCAGCCGAATCAATTTTATGGTGAAAACGCAATACATAAGCAACTTCTTTTTTTATTTAAAATATTCAATGGTCATGTATTTAATATAGTACATTTTACATTGAGATATTTAGACATTTTTATTTTTAAGAAATAAATTAACACTTATATTTATATTTTCCAAAAAAAAAAAAGAAAGGATAAACCTCGTACCTTATTTATTATATATTAAATTTTCTCATAAATATGCAGGATATCTCTATGGTTATATTATTATTGGGATAATGAAATCAATCAGTAACATATCTCTCTCTCTCTCTATATATATATATATTAGAGAAAGTAAAAAAGCAAGACTTTACTCGGCTATTTGCTCGACTTTTGGACCAGATATACAATAATTAAGAAAAACAAATTTTTTGAAAATAATCCTACTCTTCACGCTTATAAAAAAAAAATTATAATTGAATTACCTCTCCGGCAAAAAAGCAACAGTGTTTACGTTCAATATGTTTGCCAAATGTCATTTGCAGAAGTGTTAAACGCATATGAAGTGTTTCGATGATGTCCGATTCACAAGCCAAAGGATGATTACGACGAGCTGATTCACGTCTTGGCATCATCGATTTTATTGATTGGAAACGAGCAAGCATTTGAGTTTGAAGCCGTTGAAAAGTACAATTGAGAACTTGCGAACAAATCGAATCCATTTTCCGGGAGACCTTTAAGAAAAATAATATAAAGTTTGATAATATATATATAAATATAAGAAAACAAGTCAGAAGTCAACATTTCAGACGTTCATCAAGCTTTCCTTAGCAGCTATATTCAAATAAATTGAGTATTGATCAATTCGACCTAACAAAAGTGGCGGTAAAGCCAAAATTAAAAGTCTTAAATTTTAAATTAAATCAAATTATAACTTTAATGTATATTTTTTAACATGGGCTGTCAATGAGATAATACATTTATCGAAACATAAATATCAGCCATGCAGAACACGCCGCCTACCTGAACATATACGGCCCAATTGAAGTTTTAACGTAGCCCTTTTTAAGTGTTCATATTATTGAGAGAAAGAGAAACCAACATGTTTTTAGCAGCCTCCCATCTGCCGCATTCGATATTTGACAATGGGTGAAGTAATTTGCGTGATGTGAACATATATAGTGCATGAGAGAAAATATGACACAGTATAAGGAAATTTGCTTTTTGATAAATGTATGTATTAGTTAATTTGAGTTAGGGATGCGATTCCTGGATTCAACCACATGAAAAATAAAAACAAAATATATTTTTATTGCCCACATTTTGTACGCCTCCTTCAGGACGAAACAAATAGTCAATTTTTATAATTGTTAGGTGAATTTAATTTAATAACATTTATATATACAGAGAATGATCGATACTATCTATAAATATTTATATTAGTATATATATATTAATATAAATATTTATAGTTAGTATCGATCATTCTCTGTTACAAACAATATTCCAATGAAATCTTGAGATAGACGTAGACAATGATGGTAACAAGAACATACGTATTGGTTTTTATTCTTCACCTGGCTACAGCATTCGGGAATCCTGGCCCAAACTCAAAAATTCTTTTATCTATTTATCGATAATGTACAATTGGCACCTTTAAATTTACAAATGGAATTAGACCTTTAGTCAAATATTCAATTTAAATTTATGTTTGGAGCCATCAATAAAAAACTCAAATTTTACCGAAAGGATCGACAAATAAAATTTTGTCTGTCCGAACGTCTCCTTTCGGCTTTTAAAATCCAAGGGCTGCAGTCTGCCTTCTTATTCCTTTACCGAAAATTTTTACAAGATGATTAATTTCTCAGTGTGAAACAACTGCCACTGTTCATTACAAGTGCACCAATCTCGGCGAGAGTGAAAAAATCGAATTTCAAAAAGGTGACAGGTGTAAACAGAAAAATCAACTGTGTCAATAGACAACTAAATTACTAATTGAAATAAAATATAATATAATAATAAAAAGAATAAAGTTTTTATAATTGCCAAGTTATATAAATGAATTAATTGGAGGAAATAAAATATAATAGTGTGATTAATTTTCCCTTTATATGTTCGGCCCACAATACGTCAGCAAGATTTTATTTGGTCTATTAAACGATTTCAGTTGATTAAATATATATATATAGGCTTTTTATTTTGGATGGTCCTGCTATATTTAAAGTTAAAGATTAAATCAAGATACAATTGTAATATGTAATATAAATATAACATATATATATCCAATATACCCATATTGATTTATAATACAAAGTTTATATTACATATACATAGCATTATGTGCCTCTACAGACAGACTTGTATTTTTTCATGGATGAATCTAGTAATGAGCTTTGAATATATAGGATATATCGCGGAATATGGAAGGGGTGTTGGGTTTCAGGGTCCTCTCTGAAAATAAGAAAAAAATGGGGATAGTTTTGAAGGTCAATAAGAACATATTTTAATTGTGATTTTGGAGACGGTCATAATCTGTTCTATAAAGCTTATGTTTAGCAAAGTTCCTGTGAGAGATGGATAGTTTTCAAGACCTATCTAGATATTAGTATTCAATATATGACACGAATCGGACTTGACAAGTCAGAGTTTATTGAATAGTATTGTGTGTATATTTTCGCCAGCAAATCAATGCTCTTGAGGGAAGTTATGATGAACATAGTCATTTGATTATTAGTCTATAATTATAAGAAAAAGTAATTTTCAACTTTCTTTTTTATTATATTATATAATATCATCATTTTCTCTAAGTCATAAACCATAAACTCTACAAATTAGGGAATTTTTTTTTAATTTAAAAATTCTTTATTAGTACTTTCTTTCTTGATCTATCGATCAAAAAAAGTATCTGTGTATCAAAAATTTTATAATTCCTTTTAAAATCTTAAATTTGATATTTAATTTTCTGGCCAAAAATATAGATTGAAAAGCATCTTCTGGCAAAACGATAAACATATTAAATGTTTTCTAAATCCATTAGCATATGCTATCTACATTTAAGAAAATGAGCTGATATAATATGGCCTCATATCTTTTATATATTGAAGCAATCTAAAACGGTCTTTAATAAATAGTTTTGATCTGAAAGTTGTTTTTATTTTGACATAAATAGAAGAGCAGGATCAAATAACTTTTTAATCTCGGAGATGTTTCGAGACAAATTTATTATCTATGATCAGACCCGATGTTTAGAAAAGTCTACGAGAACAAAAAGAGCTTTTTATTTTGGTTCTATGTGATATTCTTCAGATCTACAAATTTTTTTGTTGTTTTTGTTCTTTTTCCATTTTGATTCAAGATTGAAAACTTATGGAGGAATATTATTTGATTATATCAAAGTGCAATAATTCAAAGGACCATCTACCCCAACAAATTCTAAGAAAATTGCAAAAATCAAGACCAAATATAAATTAAAGCAAGAAGAAAACTTAGAGTAGAATTTCGAACAAGTTAAAAGAAAATTTTGTCTCCCCTAATAGTTCAATCGCAGGGTTCTTTTGCTTTGCAAAAGATAGGGTGTTTTTAATTTTTGGAATGTTTTAGTTGTAATAAAAATCTTATTTGGCGACGCCATATTGCAGAAAGGGATAAACTTTCGGAATTTTTCAGCAATATCTCTTAATCACGAAAGCTAGCATATAAATTGATTATATCATTTTGTAAAGGAGAAAATTTGTTACAAGATATAAACTTTTTTTCCAAACGGAATTACAGGGCTCTTTTCTCCTTTACAAAATGATATAACTATTTATATGCTAGACTTGATATTTTAAGAGATATTGTTAAAAAAAAAAGGAAAAATTTTAATCCTTCTTTTGTTTCTTAATGTAGTGATAAAAAATTGGGTTCAGTATTTTCATCAAATAAATAGAAAATTACAATAAGGGCCAGATAAATTTTTTAGGAGAGAACGTCAGCAATATAAATAATTTAATGCCATTGTAACTCGCTATCTATCAAGTTTAGAAAAAAATGTTTTAAATCTAAATTGAAACAAATCATCTCCTCTACAAAAAAGATAATAGCTATTTTTATGTTAGATCTCATTTTTAATGAGATTTTTTTGAAAAATTAGATATTTTAACACTTTTTTAAAATGGCGGCGCCTCGAGGTCAAAAACTTAAATTTAAATAACATTTAAAACATATCAAAAATACCTGAACTTTATAAGACAAGACCTTTTTATCCAACCAGCAATTGGACTAAAAATAAAAAAATCAAAAAAATCATGAAATATAAGTGATAATTAGCCCAAAATATAATCTACTACCAATAATTTAATCTGAAATTGAAATAAAAATAAGAAAATTCTAAGAAAAAAAAAACACTAATCCAGTCATGACAAAATTTTAATTTTTAATTTTTTTGGTAAATGGTTACTTAAAAATTTTAAAACTCAAAAATCTTTTTAATAAAAGGTAAAATAATCTGACATTTACTTTACATCGATTAAAAATGGACATAATATGAATGAAATAAACAAAATTTATTTAAAAATAAAATCAGCTTTCATTTTATAATTTGATTAAACAAATATTTTATTTTTAATTTATATAACCCATTTTGATTTTTTGCAATGAGGTATAAAAAAATTCTGAAAAAATTAAAAAAGAAATTAGATTACATCATTTAATAATTTAATCAGTAGTTTTTCTGAGATATTTATTTATAATATACCCAATAATAAATAATGAATAAAAAGAAACATGAAATTGCAAGATTATTGGGATGTTCCTTTTATAGATGTTTAGACTTTTTAAGTCATCATCAGAGACAGCAAATTTTATATTTCATTATCAAAAATTAATGTAATTGTTGTTGGGATTTAAGAAAGATTTTTCCAATAATAGTAATAATAATAATAATAAAGTTTTCTGGAAATGTTAATAAGTAATTAGACAGGTTAGGGGCACTAGCTAACGAGATATTTTTGTGAAGAGGTTTCTGTACCAGTCCGATCTAATTGCACACAACATATCCTGATGACGTAATTAAATAAACAATTGAATCATTAATCAAAGTGTATTATTGGGAAAAAAATAATTTTTAAATAGAAAATTCATATTAACAAAAAATAATTACATAAATTTTTGATAGTGAAATATAAAATTTGCTATCTCTGAAGATGACTAAAATTTAGGTTGGAATGCCATCAAGTCGAAAATGATTTAAAGAAATGTATATATATATATATGTGTTTATGATTAATTTGATATTGTATATTAGGAAATTCTGGAATAATTAAAAATAAATTAAGTTTCTTCTAAATTTACAAATGATAAATTCTTTTGTTATTTATTTTTTAAAATATTTAAATGAATGTTACCTTGAAATATATTTTTCTGATTTATTGATTAATTAAATAAAATCAAAGATAAAAAAAAATAAATAAATTTTTTGAAGTTTGACCTCAATTTCAAAAATGATGATTCAATCAAAAGTTCAAAATGGAAATAAAAATAAAAAAACCTCTTTTTGTTCCTTAATTAAATTTAAAAAATTTTCTATTTCAAGAGAAAAATAGTTTTTTATTGATTATAAATATAAATAAAAAAGAAATATTAAATAGTAAATGAAAGAGAGAAAGAGAGAGAGTTATTACCAGACGTAAATGGGAGACAGCTTTATATCCAGTATATGCGAAAATTTTTTCTAAAATTTCCTGAGGAAGATCAAGGAGATTGATGTCATTTTTTACAGCTATTGTCATCGACGTCGATGTCGAAGTCGAATTTGAAGTCGTCGCCTGTTCAGTTTGATTTTTTGATTTCCAATTAATTCCTCCTGGTGTTTCTGAATTGCCATCATCTGATTTATTAAAATTACTTGATTGACGTGTCAAGACCATTTTGTTAAAAATTAAAATGAATGTCAGGCCTCTGGAAAATATTTTAATATTATTAAAAAAAAGTAAGAGAGAAAGAAGACCAAAATGGACATGTCATTTTTATTATTAGATAAAAATAAATAATTGAGGAATAACATACTATAAAATTGTTATTAAATAAAAGATGAATATTTCAATTAACAAAATAAAGAAAGGTGGAAATGATTATGTGTTTGTTTGAAAAGATTCAGTTTGCGGAAGTAAAAGAGAGTGAATCGAGTTGATCAAAAAATGGATGATCATTACCCAAACAGAGAGAGAGGAGGTCGACTTGATCAATTTTCAAATAACGAAAACTCTCCACATTTCCCTCTTTTCTTGATTCTTTTTCACTTTTTCTATTCAAATAATAATTCAACTTTATTTTAAACACAAAATAAGCCAAGGGAATGAGATATAAACTGGTAAAAAAATGAAAAATCTGGAATAGATTGGTAACAAAGTGAGAAAGCTGAGAATCTCAAGTGAAAAGCAAATGCAAAAGCAAAGGAGATCGGAGAGCGCAGAGCCCAGAGCGCATACTCTGACTCTGTCTGTCTCTCTTTGCTGTGTGTTGATTAAACCACACACCGCCGGGAAGTGGAGCGCTCTATTGGAAACACCTCCAACCCTAACAATGTCAAACTTAAATTATTTTTTTCTTTATTTATTTATACACAAAAATCAGAATTGCCTAGTTCAACAAATATTTTCAGGCTAACTTTAACTTTAAAATTAATAGCAACGATAAATCAAAAATATGAATTAATTAAGTTGAAATGTCAAACAAAAGAGGTTAGGGGACAAAATCGTTCATTTTGATGAACGATTCTGATAAGTCTCGTTTCTTAAAGACTCGTTCTTTTTGACGTTCACATTCAGGTAGTCAAATGAATTTTCATTGGATCTTTATTTCTATTCCAACAAATCCTTCACAACTCATTAAAAAAGTGAAACATATTTTTTTTTTATTTAAAAATATTTCAGCTAACTGTTCGACTTTTTTGTTGAAAAATTAGTTTTAATTTTGTAAAAATTTTGTTCAACAATTTTTTTCCTAAAAAAAAATACGGCAACATTACTTTACTTTTGGAAAGTCCTCTCTATTTAATCGTTCTTTTAAACTAGTTTAGTCTTGAAAAGCCAAAGAAAGAAGACCCTTGAGCCGGATGAGAGACAACTAGGTAGAAAATTTAATCACTATAAAAAATGATTTTTTTTTATTGACCTTTTTGCTAACTAATAGATTTTGAGGAGAAAAATACACATTTGAAAGAGAACTTCTATTTTTTTAAAACGATATTTAAATTTAAAATTTAAATTTCCGGTCAAAGAATTTCTTTTCTCATAAAGAATAAAAAAATGACGATGACGATGCTAGTGCCTTCTAGCGAGGGATAGTCCAACTTGGCGCTCTTGCGTCTCGTTTCGTTGGTCTTTTTTTGAGGATCGACAAACATTCTTTTAAAAATATTTGTTTCGTTGTTATTATTATATAAAAATATTAAAATTTCTTCAGTGAGTTAGAATTTTTATTGCGACATGTATGAAGAAATAAAATTCCGTTCTAGAGATCATCTATCACTCTCTTTGTACGAGGTATTAACATTCAAATTTATATATTATTTCTTATCAACTCTCTATAAAGCTAAACAGACATGGCGGTTACATGCGATTAAAGAAAATTAATTAATTTTATTGGATTTTTTTTTTCTTTGAAATAAATATATAATTTTTATTAGAAATGGAATTATCGTTTTCATTGATAAATATCATATTACATTTGAGTTTGTTTTTCCTGAATCTTTTTTTAAGCAATAAAAGAGTGCTGTTCACTATATAAGTTAAAGTTAATCAAAAGATACCATGTTTTACC